>CM070778.1:130308482-130570982 GCA_036346955.1 Dipus sagitta | reverse complement strand
CTCAGGGTGGCCTCAAACTCACGGCGATCCTCCTACCTCTGCCTCCCGAGTGCTGGGATTAAAGGTGTGCACCACCACGCCTGGCCCTATTCATCTCTTGATGGACATTTGCGTTGCTCCAATCTTCTGACCACTGTGAACAATGATCTGTTCTGATAACTTCATGTACTGTGTCCTTCAGATCAGGGTTCAGTTTTGTTCTGCTGCATGGTCTGAAACTGTGTTTAGAAAAACTATTCTCTTTCCATTGGATAGTTTTGGTGCTTAGTGTGTTTGTGAGTGAGTGTGTATGTGGTGTGTGTATAGTGCATGCGTATGTGTACAGACATGCAGAGATCTGAGGAGAATGTCTGGTGTCTCCTCTGTCACTCTTCTACGTTATCTCCTTGAGACACAGTCTCTCACAGAACCTTAGGCTACCACTTTTCAGCCATCTGGCTGATCTGTGAGATGCAACAATGCTCATGTGTCTTTCTCCCTCGGCACTGGGGTTACAGGTGTGGGTGCTACGCTTGACTTAAAAAAAATTATTTATTAAGAAAGAAAGAGAGAGAGAATATGGGCATGTTAGGGCTTCTAGCCACTGCAAATGAACTCCGGATGTAAGTGCCACCTTGTGCATCTGGCTTACGTGGGTCCTGGGGAATCAAACCTGGGTTCTTTGGCTTTGCAGGCAAGCGCCTTAACTGCGGAGTCATCTCTCCAGCCCTTCAGCCCTCTTTCATCTGCCAGTGTCAGCACAGCTTGCCTGAAGCAAGTGTGAATGGGGTGGGGACTAAATGGTTAAATTTTCTCATTTAATCTACACGACTAGGAGATGTGTAGTGTTAGGGGCCTTATACAGTACAGAAGGCAAAACAGGCTTACATAAATTAGATCACCCTCTTGAGGCTTCATAGATAACAGGTTTAGCAACTCTTGTTGGGACCCCAACGTGGGACAAGGCCCAGGGTACTTTTATTGGTCCCTCTGGGTGGAAAAGTGGGTGGCGAGACATATTTTAGGTATTCCTAGGAGAGAATAAATTAGCAAGGAGGATGGACTTCAAACCAATGGATGTTGCCTCAAATTTGGTCCATTTATGGTGTGGAAAAGAGAACTCATGATGCCAGACTGCAGGCACAGGAGAAAGTAGTCGTGGTGGCCCTTGGCAACTCTTGACTCCGAGGAGGAGGGTCTTTTGTGGGAAGACTTAACACTTCAGCCGAGTCCTTCATGGTCTTCAGGCAGGGCTGCCTGCGGGTAGAGGGACCCATGGCAGAAAGCTGTGTTTGGTAAGGGTTCTGGGATGCTGTGTGGGATCACATTTTCTACTATGGAAGGCTGACTTCTTACAAGACCACCAGGTGGATTTCCATGGAGCCTCCTGCTCTTTTCCCAGGGAGCTGCCTTAACCCCTCCCACCAGATCAAAGAGGCCTAACAAGCAAACATGACCAATAATCCATGTCCCCAGAAAGCTGGGTTCTGGCCAGCCTGATGCTGAGGCGCTTCCAAAGCAAGATCACTTCTCAGTGGACAAGGGGCAGGAGAAACAGACTGCAGCCCCTGGGTCGCCCCATAGGGCTGGTCCTGAGAACCCTTCAGATCCTCTGAAGAAAGTGCTTCTTTATGCCCATGTTCTGCTGGTTTTGTTTTCCTGTCTTTGACCTTAAAGAGTAACTCAGACCCACAAACAGAGCTAATTAAAAGCAGGTGACTCTGACAGTGTGCCTGGGGAGTTTCAATGGTTGGGCTGTGGGTTTTTTTTGTTTCTTACAGGAGGCTCAGAATTAAGAACTGAAGGTTCTCTCTAATTCTGTGCAGCGAATTAGGTCCTTTTGCTGTGTTTTTTTTTTTTTTTTTTTTTTTTTTTTTTTTTTTTTAGCTTTTTCACCAGGAAGTACTATTTTATTTCCTTGTAGAAATGGAGTGGGTTAGGACTACTGTATTTGTGATGTTCTTGGAGCAACCAGAGCAAAGGGCACTGGACTAAGGCAGAGCAGCATTGAGTCTGCGGAACAGACGGCCCTGGTGGTAAAAGCGAGGCATGCTGCAGACACCCTGCCTGCCTACTTCTGACCATGTGCGCTGGTCAACCCTAGGTCTGCGTCCTGCACACTACATCCACTGAATGATTTGCAAACTTCTTAAAAATACACACAACCAAACAGACATTTTTAGCTGTTTTCTTTTTTTTTTTTCTTCCTTCAACAAGTGGATTCCTAGGATGAAGTGACTGTTCCCAGAGGTGACGAGCAACTTAAGGCTCACACAGAGTGTATTGAGCAAGTCAGGGATAGGCATGACTTCAAAGGGTCACTCTAGAATAGTGTGAGTGCATTCTCCTTAGGAATCCTGGTGCCCCCCTCAACTTCTGGGAGGACACTATATTGATGCCAGATTGAGTGTTGGATACCAGATCGGCATAATGCACTACAGCCCAGAACCCCCATATTCAAAGCGATCCTCCTGACTCAGCCTCCCAAGTAGCTGGGATTACAGGTGTGTGCCACACTGCCTGGCGTGAGTGCATTCTCTCCAGTGTGTGCAAAGCTCTCGGGAAGTTCGGACGTCTATGCTTCTGGCATATGGTCAGTGTTAATAAACACTTGCTGAGCGACTACCGAAAGGCTCCCAAGATCTTCGCCAAACTATTCTTATTTATTAACCTTCTTACAGATTGCATTCTCATTTATTTATTTATTTTCTTGGGAATTGAGTAGATTCGTGGTACCCCATGTGTGAGGTGAGTTTCTTCTGGCTTCCATGCAAGCAGGTTTTCTTCCACACACTGCTGTATTCTGCCATTTCTCCTGGCCCTGGATGGTTGGTTGGGCAGGGGGGAGTGGGGGGGGCTCCTGGCTCCACGCTGTCTGGGACTTGGGTTTTGCAGTCTGGCTCATTTCCAGCAAATTTGAAATGATGAAAACGAGAGCACGCTGCTATGCCAGTGTGCAGACCCGAGGGAGGGGCCGTCTGGAGCCCTGGCGGGCTGAAGGTGCGGAGGACGATACTGGGCTGAGGGAGGAAGGTGGAGCAGGTGTACAGAGGATGAGCGGAGAAAGCATGGGGGACCCCTGAGACGAGGGGAGAGTGGCTCCATGCCCAAGGACACCAGGGATCCCAAAGGCGGGGGTCTTTGGCTTTTGTGACCTTTCTCTAAATCCTCATCGCTTCTCCTCGTGACTGCTTCAGTGACAAGTGATCTTGAGGGGACTCTTCCCATAGTATATTGTCTTGTTGTAATGTGGAAACAAATTCTCATCTTAGCACATTAAGAAAAAACAAAAACCTATAGGAGCACAAGGCCACCAGCTTGAATTGAAGGAGTCCCTTCCCCAACTTTCAAGTGCCCTTTCTTCCTTCGCTGAGCCACTTCAGGATTCTTATCCCTTGTCTCTGATTAGGCATCTTGAACAGAACACAAGGCCGCTAATAAAAATCTGACAACTGCTGTTGAGAGCGAGGAAGTCCTTTCAAGCCCTGCTGCATTTATAGCGTGGTCATGCTGCCCACTTCCTCGAGTGCTGAAAAAAAAATGCTTTTCATGTATTTGAAAATAAAGTGCATTTCCTAATTTGAGAACTCAGGATATATAAATACGTATTTGCCCAGGTAATGGTGCTGCTCTGCAGGCTTCTGTACGAATCTTTGACATTTTTTTCCTATTTTTAAATTTTGCTTAATTTACCACACACTCAGAGCTGTGCTAGAATCTCCCATCATGCTTTTGAATGAGTCCATTTGTCCTTGTAATTCCAACAAGTTATACACTTTGAGGCTACCTTATTACCAAATGTAAGTTTTACATGATAATGTCTTCCAGATGAGCCCTCCCTTTGTCACTATGCAGTGAGCACTTTTCCCTATTAAATAGCTTTTTGCCTTAAACTTTGCTTTGCTTCTGTAGCGAAACCAGTCTTTATTTGGCTTGCATTTCCCTAGTATATCTCCTCTCTATTCCTTTGTTTTTGGCCTTTTAAAAATATACATATGTGTTTAATATTTTATTTATTTATTTATTTATTTAAGAGAGAGAGAGAGACAGAGAAAGAGGCAGATGAGTAGAGAATGGACACATTAGGGCCTGTAGCCACTGCAAACAATCTCCAGACGCATGTGCCACCTTGTGCATCTGGCTTTTCATGGGCATTGGGAAATCGAACCTGGGTCCTCAGTCTTTGCAGGCAAGCACCTTAACCATTGAGCCATCTCTCTGGCCCTAGCCTTTCTTTAATAGTATGTGTTAAGCATATTTCTTACAAAAGCATGTAGCCAGATTTTGATATTTAAAAGTGACTTGAGAATCTCTCTTTTACTTGGTGTATTAGTTACTTTCTCATTGCTGGATAAAATACTCAACCACAGGCACTGTGAGAAAGGCAGGTTCACGTCAGCCTGCAGTTTGAGACTATAGGGAAGGCACGGCAGTAAGAGCTGAGGCAGCTGGTCTCACTGAGTGCGTGGAGAAGCAGCAGAGAGTGATGCGTGCTGCTCAGTCGGCTCTCTCCTTTCTGCACAGTCTAGGACTCCAGCCCACGGAACGGTGCCTTTCCTAGTCAAGGTGGATCTTCCAACTGCAGTGAACCTAATTACAGTAATCCCTCATCAGCATGCCCAGGGGCTCACTTGTTAGGTGGTCTTGTTAGACTGACAATCAATATCAGCTATCGTACCTGGTCAATGACTGTAAAAATTATAGATGCTTAAAAAATTCTTTGTTGGCAGTTTCATGACGCAAAATACTTATTGTTTAAAATGACAAACATCTTGATGCCGTATTGATACCATCACATGTCACATATACTGTCAGTCTTCACTTCTGTGTTTCTTTTCCTTGTGGAAATAATAATTGTATTTTTTCCAAGTGAAGGCTTGCTAGTTAAAAACTGTCTTAGTTCATCTGAAAATCTCCTTCTTTGTTTTCATTTTTCAGTTTAGTTGCGTTTAGACTGTTAAGACAGTTTTCCCCCCCCTTTTTTTTTTAACACTTTGAAGGTATTTTCCATTGTTTTATAGATTCTATTATTGTGATTAAAAAGTCTGTTGTTATTCTGAATATTGTTCCTATGGGCAGTCTATGATTTTTTTCTTTTCCTTTATCTTATTTTTTTTAATTTATGAGAGAGAGAGAGAGAGAGAGAGAGAGAGAGAGAATAAATAGGTGCAACAGAACCTCTTGCTGCTGCAAACAAACTTCAGATGCATGCACCACTTTGTGTATCTGGCTTTATGTGGGTACTGAGGGTCAAACCCATGCCGTTAGATTTTGCAAACAAGCACCTTTAACCACGGAGCCATCTATCCAGCCCTCTTATTTTTTAAAAAATATATTGATAGCCTCTACAAATAGTTTGTTTTCTTGATTGTTCATAAAAATGCTCTCTTTGTTTAGTTTTTTTCCTGTATAGCATGTTAAGTATAGATTTCTTATTTATTATGTTTACTATTCAAAGTGATCCCTGAATCTTAGGATACTTTTCTCTAATTATGAAAATACTGCCTCTTTTTCTTTCTGTTTTCTGTCTGGATCTGTGTTAAAATTTGTTGGAACTTGTCATTTTATTGCTAGTATTTTTTTTTTTCTTCAGATTCAAACATTTGCCATCTCTATCTCTCTGTGAGTCATTCTGGAAATTTCACAGGAATGTTTTCAACAGTTCATTTTTAACTGTTTTCAGGTGCTGTGTTTTTAACACTGTGTTTGTATGCTATCTATATCTATTGAATTTCATATCACAGCGACTGTTTTTCCTTCCTTCCTTTTTCTTTAGACAGGGTCTCATGCAGCTTAGGCTGGTCACAAGCACTCTAGCTCGCTGAGGCTCGCCTTAAACTCATCCTCCTCCTGCCTTTGCCTCCTGAGGGCTGGAATTACAGACATACGCCACAAAACCTTGTTCCATTTTTAATTTCTTGAAACACCTGTTTTTATAGTTTTAGAATGACTTTTTTTTTCTTTTTCTTTTTCTTTTTTTTTTAAGAGAGCTACAGCAAGAGTTAGAGACAAAAGAGAACTGGCTAGCCAGGGCCTCAGCTACTGCAATCGAACTCCAGACACTTACGCCACCTAGTGGGCATGTGCGACTTTACACTTGCCTCACCTCTGTGCCATCTCTCCAGCCCTTAAAATGTCTTTTATTCCTCATAGTTTCTTGACCTTATGTCTTTCTTTCTCTCTTTAGTGACCAGTGATTTTAAACATACTCATTCAAAGAGGACCCTTCTAGTCTCTCTATTGTTTAAAATTCCAGCGCTGGAGAGATGGCTTATTGGTTAAGGTGCTTGCCTAGGAAGCCTAAGGACCTGGTGTTTGACTCTCCAGGTCTCATGTAAGCCAGATGCACCAGGTGATACAAGCGCACAGGGTGGCACATGCGCACAAGGTGGCACACATGTCTGGAGTTCGATTGAAGTGGCTGGAGGCCCTGGCTTGCCAATTTTCTCTTTCTCTCTCTCATAAAAAATTGCAAAAAAAAAAAATTCTTGGGGGGACTTTATGCTGGTTTTGGTGCTCTCTTATCTTTTATCCTTATGTTGATTAGTTTCTCCCATATCTTTATATTCTGAGGTAAGAGCATGTCTTTGTCGGAGTTAACTTTATGATTTTTGTCGGTGGCTTGAGTTTGCAAAGAAGTTTTGGGATTGCTCCTCCTCTAAGACACCTTAAAGGTGTTATTATTTTGGAAACATTTATATCTTCATTTATTTGCAAGGAAAATTTTGAGTCATATGATTTTATAAATTTAATCCAAAAACTGGGGTGAGGTCAGGGTCATAAATGCACAGTGTAAGTTTTACCTGTGTTGTGAAAAGCTTTTTTTTAAAAAAAATATGTTTATTTTTATTTGTTTGAGAGTGACAGGCACAGAGAGAGAAAGAAGCAGATAGAGAGTGAGAGAGAGAGAGAGAGACAGAAATGGATGCGGCAGGGCCTCCAGCTACTGCAAACGAACTCCAGATACATGTGCCACCTTATGCATCTGGCTTTGTGGGTCCTGGGGAATTGAGCCTCAAACTGGGCTCCTTAGGCTTCACAGGCAAGCGCTTAACCACTAAGCCATCTCTCCAGGCCCGTGAAAAGCTTTTTAATTTGATACCATTCCATGTGTTTATTTCTGCTTCTGATTATTGTGCTTTTAGGATTATATAAAAAATTGTCTAGACCAATGCCATGAAATTTTTACTCTATATTTTCTTCTAGTAGTTTCACATCTTATATTTAAGTGTTTAATCCATTTTGGGTCAACTTGTCTAGCTGGTATGAGATAAGGGTTTAATTTTATTTGTCTGCCTATGGATATCCAGGTTCCCCATAGCCATTTGTTAAAGAGACTGCATGTTTCCTAATGCTTGTTCTTATTGACTTTGTCCAAAATCAATTCTTTATAAATTCAAGAGGATTATTTCTGGACTTTCTATCTTATTTCTATGATTAATGTGTCTGTCTTAAGGGAGTACCAGTTTATTTTGATCACAATATGTTTGAAATTAGGTCATGTCATGCTCCAGTTATGATCTTTTTATTCAAGTTTGTTTGGATGTGGTTGTATATACATTCAAGTATTGTTTCTATTGCTGTAAAAATGACATTAGAATTTTGATAGGAATTATATTGAATCTGTTGATTACTTTGGATAGCATGAACATTTTTTGTGTTATTGGTTCTTCTAGTCCAGGAACCTAGGATATCTTTCCACTCATTTGTATTTTCTTAAAATTTTTTCATCAGTGCTTTAAAGTTTTCACTATAGATCTTTTATTTACTTGATTAATTTTACACCTAATTTTTTTTGTTGTTGCTGCTGAAAATGGGATAGTTTTCCTAGTTTATCTTGAAAATTTACTGAATTTATTGATCAGCTCTAACAGTTTTCCAATTTTTTTGGTGTAACCTTTAGTGTTTTCTAAGCATGGAATACTATGTCATTAGCAAATATGGATCATTTCATGTCTTGCTTTCCCACTAAGATTCCTTTTATTTCTTTTCCCTTCCTTCTTTCTTTCCTTGTGGGTCTAGGGATTGAACTCTGGATCTCCCACAGGTAGGTCAGTGTTTTATCCCTGAGGTTCCCTGCCCAAGACACTTTACTTTTTATCTTGCCTAATTTCATTGGATAGAGCATCTAGTGCAAGAGTGTGAAGAAATGGCTAAAGTGGCAATTCCTTGTCCTTGATCTGTGAGGAAAAGCTTTCAAAAATTTTTTTTAACTGTAGAGAATATTAACTACAGGGTTTGTTTATTGTTTTGAGTTACATTCCCTTGTTACCAAATATGTTGAGCTTCTTTTCCTTTTATCTTAAAAAGATGTTAAATTTGTCAAATTCTGTTTCTGCATTGATTGAGATGATCGTGTAATTTTTTTTTGTCGGGGGTGGGGGGCGTTCGAGGTAGGGTTTCACTCTAGTTCAGGCTGACCTGGAATTCACTGTGTAGTTTCAGAGTAGCCACGAACTCTTGGCAATCCTTCTACCTCTGCCTCCCGAGTGCTGAGATTAAAGGCATGTGCCACCACGCCTGGCTGATGGTGTAATTTTTTTTAAAAATATTTTTTGGTTCATTTTTATTTATTTATTTGAGAGTGACAGAGAGAGAGAGAGAGAGAGAGAGAGAGAGAAAGAGGCAGATAGATAGAGAGAGAATGGGCGCGCCAGGGCTTCCAGCCACTGCAAACGAACTCCAGACATGTGCGCCCCCTTATGCATCTGGCTAACGTGGGTCCTGGGGAGTCGAGGCTCGAATCGGGGTCCTTAGCCTTCACAGGCAAGCGCTTAACCGCTAAGCTATCTCTCCAGCCCTGATGGTGTAATTTTTATTTCTCATTTTGTTAGTGTGGTATATCACATCTTCTCAGTTGTGAATGTTGAACCATCCTTGAATACCAGTAATAAGTCCTTTCTCCTCCCTCTCTCTGTCTCTTTCTCTCTCTCTGTACATGTTTATATGTGTGTACAGGTGTGCGTGTGGGGGTTAGAGGACAACCCCAGGTGTTGATCCTCAGGAATACCATCTCTTTTTTTGAGACAGGGTCTTTCATTGGCCCAGAGCTCATCATAGACCAGAGTGGCTGACCATTGAGCCCCAAGAATCCTGTCTCTGCTTCCCAGCGTCAGGATTATAGGTTTGTGCCATTACGGGGGTACTAAGGATTCAACTCACGTCTTCCTGCTTGTGAGGTATGTACTTTATCAACAGAGCCTTCTTACCAGCTTGATAAATCCTATTCAAATGGTGAAATATTTTCTTATGAATTTGAATTTATGAATTTGGCTTGCTAACATTTTTGTATGTATGTTCATCAGTAATATTGTCCTGTCCAACATCTGTAGTTTCCTGCCTTGTCAAGTTTTATTATCAGGGTAGGCAAAATTATCATTGTAAAATGTATTTGGATGGATTCTCTCCCTGTAAATTTTTGGAAGAACTTGACAAGAATTAATATTAGGACTTCATTAAATGTTTGTTAGCATTCATCCCAAGGGAGAATTCTTTTTTGTTTTCACCACCTCCTCCCTCTACCTTTTCACTCCTCCATATTCTCCTTGGACTCCTCTTAGGCCATTTCAACCCCAGCATTGTGTCCTTTACTTACGTATCTAGTATACATGCTCCTTAAGCCCTCCCCTTTCCTTCCTCCCCCATGGCCCCTGTCTAGCTTCCTGGCCTCTATTATTGACTTTTACTCCAATTCACATACAAATCTAAATGATGAGAGAATTTTCATTATAATATTTTGTATTATATTGTAACAATATTTATGTTTGAGTTTAGAATGTGGTTTAGCACCATTAGTATTAAGTATGTTAGAGTAATAATATGAAGAGAAGATGTCACAAAAGAGTAGAGTTTAAATACAATCTAGTTAAGACATATCACTAGTATGTAATTTGAAATTTATAAACATATGTATATAAAACATGGCATTTGATGTATATATGATATACATTTATATATTATGTATGCTTGATAATGTATATAACTTGCATAAATCATACATAAATATGACTGTGTAATATATAAAGTTCAAGTATGTATCTGTACATAATTTTATATACATTTAATATGTATACTATAAATACCTATTTTATATATGATAGATCATTTAACAATTGTATATTACTAATTTGAAAGTTATTATGAGATATTGTACAAATTTCTTGTGATTCTTTCTTGAAGTATATTCTTTAATATTGTGGTTCAACAAATTATCTTACCCAAATCGGCTCCATTGTAAAATGAATTTGCAAAATCCCATTCCTTATATTTCTTCTTGATGAGTTATGAGCATGCCAGCCTCCACAAATCACTGAGGATTCCTGAGGTAAAGAAATCAATTTGGGTACTAGTTAGCCCAATAATATCAAGCCTTTTTGACAAAAATATATTTTTTATTAAGTAACACTTATTAGTATTCTATTCTATAAAATACAACTTGGGAAATCTTATTCTATTGACATATGCTTTTGCCAAGATAATCTTTAAAGTCTCATTTAATTTCCCAAACAAACATTATTCCAAATTTCCCAAACGAACATTATTCCAATTAGTTATACCATAATAGTTTTATCTAAAATACATTTAAATTTCTACATAAAATTAAATTATAAAGTCTTTTTGGAGAAAATCTAATTGTTTTGCTATCTAAAATAGACTTAAGTTAGCTAAACATAATTTTTTCTTTTATATTTTTTGAGACAGAATCTCACTATGTAACTTAGGCTGGCCTGAAACTGGCTATGTACCTCAGGCTAGCCTCAAATTTATAATTATCCTACCTAGAGCCACCACTCTCAGTATAAACATGAATTTTAAAAGCACAATAAATATATATATAAACTAATTGTTATGGTTTGGATATGAGTGTCCCCCAGGTTTCTGACCCAGTCACAGAGAGGTAATGGGAACATAAGGTTCTGACATTGTGAATGGGTAAAGCCACTCACGAATGCATACTTTGACGGCATCATTGGGAGGTGGGTTCTGGATGGAGGAAGGAGGTCCCTGGTGACTGTGACTTTGAGTAGCATATTTGGTTCCTGGACCCTTCCTCTTTCTCTTTGTGTCTCTGCTTCTTGGCTACTGTGAACTCTGAAGCTCAGTTATAACACATGCTCTCCACAGAAAGATTCTCTTCTGTCTCAGGCCCAAGGTAATGGGTCCAGCTGACCTTGGACTGAAAGCTCTGAAACTGTGAGCCAAAAAAAACCAATATTCCTAAGAATCAAATTTAAGAGAAGATTAAGAGTAATAAAGATTAGTCACAACATATTTATGACAATTTTATGTCAAATATATTAGTCTAGATGGTAGGAAGATTAGCACAAAGTAAGTTTGTCTTGTATGCTACTAATAAATTTTGAGTGATTTTGAGCATTTGTTATAGCAAGGGCCTATTATACCCTATAACTAGCAGATAGCCTGGACTGTATGATGGAAGAGTTTCAGTGTGTTCTAGAAAGTGTGCATGCATGTACCCGTCCATCACCGCTACATAACGTTCATCTACCCAGCCCATAATCTACTTACTATCCCATATGGCAGTATGTTAAGCACAATTCCTCCCACCTCTGAGTTTCTGGGGCAGCCCTCAAAGCCGAGAACAAACATTAGTTGTCATGTGCAGTGCCGTTCTAAGGTGAGCTGCTAGATAGCATAAATAAGACTTGGCAAAGAGTGGGGCTTCACGTCTCGTCACATTAGCTGAAAGGGAGTAGCAAGACTGAGCTAGCGGCGAACACCCAATGAGGTCGGACAAATAAGCCTCGAGATGTGTCTCCAGTGGCACACCTGCTACAAGACTCCACTTCCCAAAGGCTCCACCAGCTGGGGATCAAGGACGAGGCTCAGCCACAAACACATAAGGCTATAAGGGGACATTTTTGCGTTCAAACCACCATATTCAGAGTCTGCTCTTGGGCTATAGTTTGCTAGGTCAGTTTTTGGGAAGGCATCCTGGGTGTGAACAACAGCAGAGAGAAATGAACCTGTGAGATGAACTGTGACCAACAAGGATGAGTGGAACCACACAGGGAAATCTGGAAAGAGCTCTTACTAGCTCTACACTGTGGGTGACGCTCAGGATGTTTGGTGCCGAAGAGCTTCTCGGCCATGAGAGGACCATGAAGTTCCTCTTGGGCAAGAACCAGAGAGGCTGAAGAGATCTCACAGGACCTAGCAAGGCTGGGCACACGGGTGGGCGCTGCCCCGTGGCAACAAGTTAAGACAGCAGATCCATGTGAGGCCAACATCAAAACTGTGAGTGTTGGGGGCTGCAGAGATGGCTTAGCGGTTAAGTGCTTGCCTGTGAAGCCTAAGGACCCTGGTTCGAGGCTCAATTCCCTAGGACCCTCGAAAGCCAGATGTACAAGGTGGCGCATGCATCTGGACTTCATTTGCAGTGGCTGGAGATCCTGGTGTGCCCATTCTCTCTCTATCTGTCTCTTTCTCTGTCTGTCTGTTGCTCTCAAAAAAATAAATAAAAATATAAACATAAAACAACAACAATAAAAAAACTTGTGAGTGCTGTTCACTTCTATCTGCTATACCTTATGCCAAAGGTCTGGCCAACGCAAGCCTGAAAGAATGCCAGAAAACATTGTGTAGAGCTACCACAGAGGCCAAAGGCCAATAGTGAGGACATTTTTGAGGAAACTATCAGCGTGCTACACCCCTTCCTGTCCACCCCTATGGCATGGGGGGATTTCCTCAAGCTATGTTGCAAGTGCTTCTGGGAATCACTCAGGGGTTTGGCATGCGTCCCTGGAAGTGGGGGTGTAGGAACTGGACATCCACCAAGGGAAGGCTATGGAATGAGATGAAGTTGTCCCCGCTTGATGACAAGTCACCATGACAGGGCTGCCTGGGCCAGCATCTGTCCGGGTCACGATGGCAGGTTTCAAGAGGGCCAGGCAAGGACATTGCAAAAGAGTGTTAGCCCAGACTTGCAACTCAATGAAATACTGGTTGAATCAACGAGAAGGTCTCATTTAAGGTCTTCCCAATATCCAATTACCTTTGGAGTGAGAGTGCACTCAGTAAAAGGGCAGTGGTCTGGTTTCCCCTGTGGAAAGATATGATTGTGACCAGGTTTTGACCAACATATACTGGTGGAAGTGTTGTGAGAAGCTTCCAGAAAGGCTGCTTAAGGACAGCTGACTCAGTGAACAGAGGTCCCTTTTAGCCTTCCTTCCTTCCTTTTTCCTTCCTTCCTTCCTTCTTTCCTTCCCTCCTTCCTTCCTTCCCTCCCCCCTCCTTCCTTCCCTCACTCCCTTCTCTCTCTCTCTTTCTTTCTTTCTCCCTCTAGTTCATTTTCTTCCTTCCTTCCTTCTTCTCTCCCTTCCTTCCTTTCTGCCTGCCTGCCTTCCTGCCTTTCTTCTTTCCAAGGCAGGGTCTCACTCTAGCCTAGGCTGACCCTGAACTCACTCTATAGGCTGAGGCTAGCCTTGAACTCATGGTGATTCTCTTACCTCAGGTTTCTGAGTGCTGGCACTAAAAGTGTGCACCATCAAGCCTGGTTGTCTTAGCTTTTCTAAGTGAAGGAGAAAGTTGAAGGTCCTCAAGTTCTTTTGGACCAGGAGGTGCCGTTGAAGATGAAAGCTACAGCGGAAAAACAGAGGCAGAAAGTTGGGTTTCATTGGTCCTTCCGTAGCCTGAGGTCTTTTTTTCCCACAATTAAATTCTAATGATAATAAGAGTGGAAATACTGGCACTAGGTGACCATTGCCGAAGGGTAGGACTGTAGGAATTCAGTTAGAGAGCCAGAACAAAAAGGAGAGGAACAAGTTACATCAGGAACAAAAACGAGGGGAACAAGTTACATCAGGAACAAAAAAGAGGGGAACAAGTTGCATCAGTCAATAAAGTCATGCAGTAGTCTCTGTGCTTTTGCAGAAAGCTAGAAAATAATTCTAAGAAAGCACTGGAAAAGTAGGCTATAAACTGCCTCGTCTAGTTGAGGTCTTGCTTATTGCTTCCCCCAGAGCATTAACAACAACCTGTGTGGACAGGGACAGGCCGTTCTTAGACCTATTTTAGCAAGAACATGTAGTAAGTACCGAGAGATGATATCACTAATTGTGCTTACATTCACAAAAATCCAACTGCTCTGACATTAAAACAAAACCAAACAAAACAAAAAGGCAGTTTGTCTTAGTCTTTAAAGGGCCATAGATAGCTCAAGTTGAAAAGTTTCTCTCTGTGTATTTTAATGTCTATGTGTCTCAGTATATTGCTCTCAGTGTCTGTCTATTTTTTTTCCAAATTTTTTGGCAGGTATTTGAATCTCTCTCTCTCTCTCTCTCTCTCTCTCTCTCTCTCTCTCTCACATACACACACACAGACCTAGACAGACACCGAGAGACAGAGAGGACTCAGATGCTAGCTGACTGGTTTTCCTCTCAGTCAGGTTTTCTCTTCATTGCCTTCTCTGTCTTTGTTCCACTGGACTTGACTCCTGTCACCAGTCTCATGAGAGAATGGAGCCATATTGTATTTTCTTTTAAAAAATCTTGGTGAATCTTTCCCCATACAGTTCAGTAACCTTTGGCAGGCAAATGTTCCTCACTTGGTAGTCTAACCCTATGAATGGCATTGTCTTGAAGCAAACAAAAGTGTGCCCCTGCTTGCCACTGAAGAAGGACTTCACTGGAGTGTTGACTGGTACCCAGTTCAACAGGCTTGTTCAATCTGGTTCATACTGCTTCTGAAATCTCTTACTAAAATTTCCTTTTCACTTGATAATTCCTCAAGTGGATATCTCACCTGTGTTCTGAAAATTCTTCCATGTGGATGCTTGCTGTTCATTTTCTTAAAATATTAGCAGAGGAGAGAGAGAGAGAGAAAGAGAGAGAGAGAGAGAGAGAGAGAGAGAGAATGGAGAATGGGCATGCCTGGGCCTCTGGCAGCTGCAAATGAACTCCCGATGCATGCACTATTTTGTGCATCTGGCTTTAGATGGATACTGGGGAACTGAACCTGGGACTTCAGGCTTTGCAGGTGAGCTCCTTTAACTGCTGAGCCACTGTCCCAGCCCTGGTGTCCATTTGTGTTCATTGTTTGGATCTCCTTGCTTGGCCTGCCTCTTTGGAGGTCTTCTCCACCTCAGTAAGCTGTGTGTGATTTGGAGCCATGTATTCTGTTTACATGTGGCCCGTGGGGGCCTAGCTGAACTCCCAGTCACATATTTCCCCAGGCGACAGCATCTTTCCAGAAGTGAGCACCACTAGGCCAGGAGGACAGGATGTACGCAGGCAGAGGGTGTATAATTCCAGAGGAGAGAGCTGCCAGCCCAGCTGTAATAAAGCTGTCTGTTAGGAAGTTATCTTTCATATACAATTGCTTCCCCTAAGCTCTTAAGCACATTAACTGCACCTGTAATTATACACACCTCAGAAATGCATAAAGGCTGCCTTCTTAGGCTAAATAAAACTGCACTCTCCCTCATATCCTCTATTGCCTGCTATTCCTTAGTGCGAAGGAGAAAGGGGGAAAGGAATGAAAGCAGAGAGAAGAGGTAATTGCCCATTAGAGAACTGTTCAGAAGTGAACTTTGTCTCTCCTTCGCTGCATTAATTTTGCTCGGTGTGAACTGCACTTGACAGGGCTCCGAGCTGAGGGTTCTCGCTGCTCTCGCCGGCCTGCCAGGCGATGTGGGCTGCCGATTTGCATTTCACAGGATGTGTGTTCTGAAACAGCCACATAACTGTCTCCCCTGGACTCTGGGGAATGGCTTTGTGTCAAGGTGAGGAGCTGATAAGAATTTCTGGATTTGTGCAGGGAGACTCCTTCCTTTCTCCACTGACCTACTTCTTGCATGTGACTGTTTTGTGCCATGTGGTACTAATGAGTCTAAAACCCTGCTGGGCTCCTCTTGATGGCATATCATCTCTCCAGCCTTTCCATCCTCCACCTCCTCCTCTTACTTCTCTTTCTCTTCCTCCTCCTTCTTGTCTTGTGGATCTTTCTTGGGTGCTCTGGGGTAGGGGCTGGAAGGAAAAGCCAGCCTTCTTGAACCTGAGCTTTGCAGACAGAATCCCTTCCAGCTAGGGCTTATCCACCAACAACACAGCAAGTCAGGGCTACCTATCTATCTGGCCCAGTAGCCAGACTTAGGGGACAGTAGATATAGGGTGATTATTTAGCATTCCCTCTTTCAAATCTGTCTCTCACACAAACTGTTCTTTGCAGCGTCAGTAGAACTAATCGGCTGATAATCCAGGGAAGCTGTTCAGATGGCACACAGTTTATCTTAGGGTCCTCCGCGATCCATGTCATGTTTGAATGACTCTTCCTATCATATATGTTTACACATGTGGTTGCCCTTTGCATTCAGGGATGACTTGGTGGACTCTTTGCAGGCATAGTTTTAGTGGAAGGTTAAGGTGAAGGTTTACCTGAAGCCCTTGTGGAAGTGACCAGTTACAGATTTATCCACGCTGAAGCTGCAAACATGTGGAGATTAGCTGTAGAGGGTATGGAAAGGCAGAGCTCCTTCCATGACAACTATCATATACCTGAGGGAAGAACTGCACAAACTGAAATAGATGTTCTGTAGCACATACAGAACAAGAACGTGGACATGGAAAGTGAATCCTATTTCTGGAAGGAGCTAGCTCTAAAGGGAGTAAATTGTCAGTCTTTACTGACTACAGGGCCAAACTATTCACCGTCCACAGCACAAAGACCTCTCTTCTTTTCCTTCCTTTTTTCTTTTAAATTTTATTCATTTATTTGAGAGAGAGAGAGAGAGGAGAGAGAGAGAGAGAGAATATGGGTGCACCAGGGCCTCTAGCCACAGCAAACAAACTCCAGACACATGTACCACCTTGTGCATCTGGCTGATGTGGGTATGGGGGAATCGAACCTGGGTCCTTAGGCCTCTCAGGAAAGTGCCTTAAGCACTAAGCCATCTCTCCAGCCCTCTTCTTTTCTTATAAAGGCCTGCTTTTCCTCTACTGAGGAGTGGGGGCATGTCCTAGGTGCTGTAGGCTCCATGCTGTGTCAGGCATGCCTTCGAATGCTGCACTTTAAGGGACATTGACATGAAGGAGCAGAAGGCCAGAGTG
Source organism: Dipus sagitta (assembly GCA_036346955.1). Classification (NCBI taxonomy): domain Eukaryota; kingdom Metazoa; phylum Chordata; class Mammalia; order Rodentia; family Dipodidae; genus Dipus; species Dipus sagitta. The sequence continues at coordinate 130,553,937 of CM070778.1, read as the reverse complement.
GAGCGCCAGGGGTGGGGGGATGGGGGTGAGAGTGAGGGGAGGGGGGAAAGTGAGGGGCTAATGCTCTGTGGAAAGAAAGGGAACTAGGGCTTGGGAGGGAAATCCTTCTCCTTGTTTTCCAATGTGAGGGCTCCCTTTAGGGACTCTTTTAAAGTCATCAGTAAAAATGTGGCTTTGCAAGGATTTTCAGTCTGGTTTATGCTTCTTGGTGGCACTTGTGGCAGAGTGCCAGGTAGCAATGAAGGGAAGGGAGGCTGCTCCCAGGCCCGGCTACTTTAGAGGGCAGAGCAATTTGACTTCTCCCATTGAGACATGGTAATGGAGCAGAGAAAAAAGGGAAGGAAATAAACTCGTTAAAGTGTTGATGACGTGAACAGATGGCCCGTTACATTTGGCTGTTTCATCTGTTGTTGGGGATGTGAACAGGTTTGTAGGCTCATCATTCATCCGATTGTCCATTCATCATTTATTCATCCACTCAACAATCAAACAGACAAAATCCCCGGCAAAGTCCTCATGGAGTTCACATTTCCATAGAGGATTTTTTTTTTCCATGTTGAAGTTGGATTTCACTGTTTTTCTTCCTTGGTGGATCTGAAGATCATTCAGATAGACTTTGTGCCTCTTACCTGCCTTGACAAAGTTTAGTCAATCAGTGATAGAATGAGCAGCATCTGGTCCAGCCATTCTCAAGTGCAGATGGGTGTTGGTAGTTCCCCGAGTTTTGTGTTAATGATGCCTCATCCTGGCTGCCCAGCTAGCAGTGTGACTCCTATGGTCTGGGATGGGGCCAGAGAGGATGTGTTTTCGAAAATACGTTTTCCAAGTTATTATTATTTCTTATAGTTGTTAGATGTATGTATGTATGTATGTAGTATTGGGGAATTCCCCTAAGGCCTTAGCATGCTAGGCAAGCACTCTAGCTCTGAGCTACATCACCAGCCCTTTTAAAGACATTTAAAAAATATTTATTTATTTGTGAGCAAAGAGAGAGAGAGAGAGAGAGAGAGAGAGAGGTGGGAGAGAGAGAAGAGAGACGGAGGGAATGGGTGCACCAGGGCCTCTAGCTGCTGCATGTGAACTTCGTATGCATGCACCACTTTGTGCATCTGACTTTACATGGGTACTAAGGAATTGAAGCCAGGTCATTAGGCTTTGCAGGCAAGTGCCTTAACCACTGACCGATCTCTCCAGCCCTTCAAAACATTTTTATTTTGAGACAGGATCATGCTACATTTTCTAGGCTGGCCTCAAACTTGAGATCCTCCTGCCTCAGTCTCCCAAGTATTTGGGATCATAGGCATAGCTTAACTTAAATTCTGGTTACATTCATTATATAGAAATCTATATTAAAATATTTTATTTATTTATTTGCAAGGAGCAAGAGAGAGGCAGAGAGAGAGAGAGAGAAGAGAATGGGTGTCCAGGGCCTTTAGCCACTGCAAACAAACTCTAGATGCATGCACCACTTTGTGCATCTGGCTTTACGTGGGTACTGGGGAATCGAACCCCAGTCATTAGGCATTTCATGTAAGCACCTTAACTGTTGAGCCATCTCTCCTGCCCTGGAGATCTACATTTGATTAATTTGCTGCTACTTCTGTTCTCAGTTCTAGTTCCTTTCCCTGAGTCCAGTCCATGTGGCTCCAGAATGACCAGTAGAACTCACGTAGACAAGCATATTCTAATACCAACTATGCAATCATGTCCTGTGAGCTCACCCCTTTAGATCTAAATGGGAGCATTCCTCACCTGTGGCCAGTGTCTCAGCTGCCCCTCATTTTCTCGGTTCTCTTTCTAAGATGCTGCCAGGTAGGGAGGCTTAAATCCAGTTAAGGTGCTGAGCATAAGTGACTGTGGAGGCCTCAGGCCTAAGTGAGACATCTCTATTTCTCCCTCCATGTCTCAGGGAACATTACAGAAGAGGGAGAAGAAAAAAAAAAAAAAAAGGTAAGAACTGGAGGATGGGGAGGAGTGATTTGTAACACTCTCTTCCAGGCATGAAGTGGCCATTCCATCCATGAGCCCTCAGCAGCTGTTGCTACTTATACCAGACCTGTGCAGTACTAGGCCCACTGACACTTCAACATGGATGATGAAGGAGGGCCAGGAAAAAAGGCATTCCAAAAGCCTTTAATCCCAGCACCAGAGAGGCTGAGGTAGGAGGATTGCTGTGAGTTTGAAGCCAGCCTGAGATTACATAGTGAATGCCAAGTCAGCCTGGGCTAGAGTGAGACTGTAACTTTGAAAAACAAAACAAAACCAATGAAAAACAAAACAAAGAAGGGTATTCCAAGCAGAAAAGGGATAATGAGAAAGAAGGAGCAGTAATTCAGTATAGTAGGGATGGGAGTGGGGTGACAGTAGAAGTTAATGAGAGGATTATGACCAAAACTCCATTATGTACATGTCTAAAACTTGTCAAAAGAAAAAAATATATATATACATTGCTGATGTAGCAGTGGTAAATGACCTCAGTGCAGGTAGAAGGTCAGATCTGGAGCCAATGTCTTTGTTTCCTCTGGGTAGGGCCAACGCCACAGTGCTGTTTGCGGTGGGCAACTCCCCTCTGGATGGCGCTTCTAATGGGCTCTCTTGAGCCCTCCAGTCATCTGTGGAGCTCCTCGGAGCCTCTGCTGGGGGGCCACCTCCCCAGCCACTGGAGTCCATGACCACTCACTCTCACCGCCCAGGGCTCCTTTGTGACCCAGCCTGTAAAGGGTCCCTTGATGCTTAACAAGATAAGGAATACAACCCCATTCTGGGAGAGCCGGCAGTCCTTCCTGTAGGGGTATTTTCCTGCCCCAAACTTCTGCTTCTGTGTGTGGAATGTCAAGGTCTTTCTCTTAGCATTATCATGGTGACACATCCTAACCATTCTGTGTAAGTGTGTGTCTAGAAAGGGCACCGGTGAGAGTGCTGGAGTCACTTCCAAAACCTCACACCCGCTCATCTCATAAACATGTTACCAGCCATTTCTCGTGTGTCGTGTTGCAGGCAGTGAAAAGTCAGCCAGGCTGTCTACTGTGTCCTGACCCTCCTTCCCCCAGTGCGAGTGAGGGCTTGTGGGGGCCGTTCTTGATCAGAGATCAGGAAAGACTTTCTTCTCTCAGCCTGATCCAAGTTAATTACTCTGTTCTTTTTATAGTTCAAGGGAGAAGTGACCCAGTAACTCAGGAGACTGATAGAGTTAAAAACCCTCACAAGGTGGACACACCATAAGGTGACCCCATGAGTGAGTCACAGCTTTGCATAATAGCCTCTCCTTGGAAATTGCGATTTGCTTCTGATCACTAGAATGTGTGGTACCACTCTAGTGTGATGCTCCTACATCGTATGGCAAAGATGGATGGGTCTATAATTAATGATTCTAATTGGTTGATTTCAGATCAATCAAAAAGATGGTCCAGGCTGGGAGATGGCTCAGCGGTTAGGAATATGGCCCATGCAAGCGTGGGAACCTGAGGGCGTCAGAGTTTGTTTCCGCAGCACCACGTAAAACAGCCAGCCATGGGCATCCGTGTCTGCAACTCCAGTCCTGTGGGGAGTGGAGACTGGATAATCACAGGGGCTCACGCACATGACAGCTCCAGGTTCAGAAAGAGAACCCACCTCAAGGAAACACACAGGTAAGTGACAGAGGTGGACACAGATGCTCTCGCCTGGCTTCTGCATGTGCAGTGGCGTGCATGTCTGAACGCACGCTTGTGCACACACCCCACACCTCAATACTACACAAGAATGCATATTACATGTGCAAAAAAAAACAAAAAACAAAAAAAAAAAACAAAAAAAAAACCAACAGATAGTTCTGGGTGGGTCTGAGTCAATCCGATGAAAGCTCACAAAGAGGAGGGAGGAACCGCCCTGACCACAGAGATGTGGTCTCTGGCCTTAGCCATGAGCTCTACAGCTGCAAAACAAAAACAAAAACAAAAACAAAAACAAAAACAAAAACCTTCCAAGTTCCAGTCCTCCCAACCCCCAGGAAGCACATCTTCCTCTTGTAAAACTTCTGATGAGCTTCAACACAGCTTGTGCCACAGTTACGAGTTTCGGAGACCCTCAGCAGGGCACAGGCTAAGGATGGCCCACTAAACACACAGAAACGGTGAGAAGGCCAAGGTGTGGGATTTGAAGCCACTGGGTTTGTGGTGACTTTGTTAGGGAACAATAAAAAAGAAATATACCTGGGCTGGAGAGATGGCTTAGTGGTTAAGGCGCTTGCCTGCAAAGCCTAAGGAGCCAGGTTGGATTCCCCAGAACCCACCTAAGCCAGATGCACAAAGAGGTGCATGAGTCTGGAGTTCATTTGCGGTGACTAGAGCCCTGGTGCACCCATTCGGTCTCACTCTCTCTCTCTGATAAATAAATAAAATACAAAAACAAAAAAAAAGTTTTTAAAGAAATGTGCTAATGTTCACTTATCACTAGTCTTGGTTTCTCAGCTCTTTGTTAATGAACTTCCTCTTCCCTTCCTCCTCCTTCCTCTACCTACTGTTATGACTTGGATATGAAATATCCCCCAAAAGGCTCATGTACTAAAGAGTTGGTTGACAGCTCGTTGACATTTGGGAAGTAACTGGATCATGGTAACTGATCTAGTGAATGGTGTAATCCATTGATGGAGTCATGATTTTTCATTTTTAACTTTAAATGTGCATGTTCATGTGCGTGTGGTTGCATGTACATGGGGGTGTGCATGCATATCAATGCATGTGTTCAGAGGACAGAGGGCAATATTGGGGTGTTGTTCCTCAGGATTTCTCACTGGCTTGGAGCTTGACTGATTGGCCAGTGAACCCCTGGGGTCCTCCTCCTGCCACCTCCCCAGGACTGGTATTACAGGTGCAATTTGCCATGCCTCATCTTCACATGGGTACTGCGTATGGAACTGAGGATCTCAGACTGACCAGGCAAGTGCTTTACCAACTGAATCATCTTTTCAGCCTGGACTTGGGACTGGATGGCGTTACTGGTGGAGCCTGGATGGGAGGAAGTAAGTCATGGTGTGTGGATATATCTTGTCCCTAGTCTCTCTGGTCTCTGTTTCCCAATTGCCATGAGATGAACAGCTCTGCTCCACTATGCCCTTCACTGTGCCCTCTGCCAGGATCTGTCACCTCACCACGGGCCCATGCCAGTGCAGTCAGCTGCTCGTGGACTGAAACCTCCCATGCTGGGAGTTGGACAAATCTCTCCTTTTACATTATTTAATTCAGATATTTTGTCAGTGGAATGCAAAAGTAACTAACACATTACCTTCTTTCCCTTTTTTCCTTCCCTCCCTCCCCTCCTTCATTTGTCCTTCCACCCTTCCTTCCTTTCTTCCCTTTTTCTTTCCTTCTCCTTCCTTGCTTCCTTCCCTTTTCCCCTCTTTCCTCCCTTTTTCCTTCCCTTCCCTTCCTTTCCCTTCCTTCCTTCCCTTCCCTTCCTTTCCTTTCCCTTCCCTTCCCTTCCCTTCCCTTCCCTTCCCTTCCCTTCCTTCCTCCCTCCCTCTGTCTCTCTTTCTTTCTTTCTTTTTTTCTTTCTTCATTTTCCCTTCCTTCCTTCCTTCCTTCTTTCCCTCCCTTCCTTTCATCTCCTTCCTTCGTCCCTCCCTCTCTCCATCCCTCCTTTGTTTTTAGAGTGATTTTAGGCTTGCATCAAAAGTGAGTAGCGCATACAGAGTGTTCCCACACACCCCGTGCCTCTACACATACAGAGCCTCCCCTACATAACCACTTCCTGCATCAGAGCAATGCATTTGTTGGAGCCATGAACCCACACTGACTCATCATTGTCATGCCAAGTCCACAGGTTGCAATTAGAGTTCATACTTGGTGATCTACCTTTTGTGGGTTTCTATAAATGTATGATGGCATGTGTCCACCATTATAGCAGTGTATAGAGTAGTTTCATTAGTCAGAAAATATTCCAAGATCTGTCCATCCATCCTCCCCGTCCCACAATAACTGGCAATTGCTGACCCTTTATTGTCCCCATCATTATTTGGACTTTTTCAAAACGTCCTAAGTTGTAATCAGAACATGTAGCCATTTCAGATTGGTTTCTTCGCTTTGGAATATGCATTTAATTTTCCCTGGTGTCTTTCCATGGTTTGATAATTTATGTTCACACAGGACAATAATCCATTATGTAGGTTTACAACAGTTTATCCATACATCTTGGTGGCTTCCAAGTTTTGGCAATTATCAATGAAGCTGCTATAAATGTCAGGAGCAGTGTTGGTGTGGACATAAGTTTTTAATTAATTTGGGTAAGTGCCGAGGAGCTTGATTTCTGGATGATATGTTAAGGGCATGCTTGGTTTTCTAAGGGGCTGACAAGCGCTTCCGAGCGAGCGCGCCATGTGGCTTCCCTCCGACCTGCGTGAGCATTCCTGCTGCTCCGCGGCCCTGCCAGCACCTGATGGTGTCGGTCTCTGGAGGCTGGCCTTCCTCACCGCGTGAAGAGGTCTCTCAGCATCGACCTCATTTGCATTTCCCCAGTGAGACTGGATGTGCAGCGTCTTTCCTCTCTTCTTTTTTCGCTTTGTATCTGGGATGAAACCCACACGAGACTTTTCCTTCTTCCTGTGGGGCTCTGAGAGGCGGCATTCCTCCTCTTCAGTGGGAATGCCACCAAGCAGCCAGCATATGCCAGAAATAGCAGTGCAAAGATCCACGGATTGTCTTCACCTTTCATTTACATTCTTTTTAAAAACAATTTAAAAAATATCTTATTTATCTAATGGAGAGAGAGATAGATGGAGAGAGAATAGGTGTGCCAGGGTCTCCAGCCTCCAGCCACTGCAAATGGACTCCAGATGCATGCGTTACCTTGTGTATCTGGATTATGTGGGTACTGGGAAATTGAACCTGGGTCCTTAAGGTTCATAGAGAAGTCCTTTTAGTTGTTAAGCCATCTCACCAGCCCTCATTTATATTCTTTTGTGTATGTGGATGTGTACTCGTGTGGGTGTGTGTTGTGTTGTGTGTGTGTATGTGTGTGGTGTGTTTGTGGGGCTGTGTGTGTGTATGTAAGCTAGATGACAACCCTGGGAATGTGCTATCCTCGTTTTTTTTTTTTTTTTAAATAGAGTCTTTCTTTAGCCTAGAGTTCACCAATTAGACTAGACTGCTGGCCAGTGAACCTTAAGCATCCTCTCATCTCCACCCTTCTAATGCTAGGATGCCAAGCGGGTATCACTACAACCAGCTGTTTTCTGTGGGTTCCGGGGATCAAACTTAGGTCTTCATACTTGACCAAGTTCTATCTCCAGCCCAGCTCTTACTTTTATTCTACTCCTTTTGCATGTGCATGTGTGTGTGTGATGCATGCACGTGTGCCCCATGGCCTCCTGTGCCCTGCGGTGGGGACGCTTGCCTCTGGAATCAGAGTGGGTTGTCCGATGTCCTGTTCTATCACTCCTCTGCCCATTCTTATGTGAGCCCGAGTTTCTTACTGATCCTGAAGCTTGCAGTTTTCCACATGTTCCTGTGATTCTCGGGTTTCTGCTTTCCTGTGGGACAGGGGTTCCAGGCACACACAGCCATGCCCGGCTGTCTATGTGGGTCCTGGTAGTTGAACCCCAGCGGTCTCTCAGGCCTCCTCAGGCCCTCATGCTTATACAGGAAGTGCTCTTAACCACTGCACCATTTCTCCAGCCCTCCTATTTATATTCTTAGTTGTAACTTACATAAAATTTCTTTGGTAATTGAAATGGTAAAGATCTTGTAATTCCAGGTGAAGGAAGGAATGTGTCTCATGGTAAATGTGCAAGGTTGCCCCCACCCCCCGACATGCTCAGAAAAAGGCTCTCTAAGGGTCTCCTGTTACAGAGGGGAGCATTGGAGGCGGCATCTTATCAAATTGCTTTTGTTATAGCTGTTCTCGTCTAGTGGATGTGAGAGGGGCAAGTTAGGAGATTAGGCTCTGGGGCGATCGTCTGCTCAAGTCTCTTCTTGCCCATTGTCTACTCGTGGCAGGAGTGAGGTCAGGCGAAGCAATCTCACAATCAGTTCATGTCAGAAATCAGCTAAGTTTTTTTTTTCCCTTTTGGGCTATAGAAACCCAATCTAGACAACTGGATTGGTTAGCTTGGCTTTGGTGTTAATAGGGAACAGCAAGAAATTGCATCCATTCTCTTTTCAAGTGAAATATTATCCCTCTATTGTACAGTTTCAAAATTTAGAAGGTATAGAGTATCCAGAACTCTGGAGACGTTACAATTTAGAAGGCTGTACCATTTTATAATCTTGCCCTGAAATAACAGTGCCTACCTACACTTTGTGAAAATGGCTTAACTCTCGCTGCAGATGATGGCCTTATGTCTCAGAGGCATGGGCAATTGAAGATGGCTGGGGCTGTTTTTTCTCAGTTCTCTTTCTCTAAGTTTGAAAAAAAGGGATATGTAATTGTGCATCGGTCATATCTGCAAAAATCTTTTTAGTAAGGCCGCAGCTCACCTGTTTACCATCAGAGCTTGAGGGCGTTAATGTTTTACTTGCTGAAAGCAGACTTGGTGTGAAACGCTTGCTCACAAAAGAGCTTAGGCACACCATTTTTCTTGTCCATAAACAAACTTTTTCTTTTAAAAGAGTCCAGCATGGTAGACTGAGCAAATATATTTATAGCTGCTTCTTCCCAAAGTACATTAAAGGGATAATAATGGGATAAAAAAGATATAGATTTACAAGCACAAAGAGGACCAGAGAGCAGGCGTACTACAAGGCGCACGTGGCGGATGCTCTGCATCAGGTAAATGTGTTCTCAGTTTTTGAGAATGGAAGAAAGATAAAGTTAAGCTGTGCAAGGAAGAAACCCAGACAGGGGCTGTGTCAACCCGACCCCAGCAAGCCTCAGGAATGAGAGTGGCCAGGAACCTCTCAGAAGTGCAGATGAGGTCAAAAGCAAGAGGACTGGGGCTAGAGAGATGGCTCAGCAGGTTAAGGCGCTTGCCTGCAAAGTCAAACAACCTGGGTTCAATTCCCCAGGACCTGTGTAAGTCAGATGCACAACATGGCCCACGCATCTGGAATTCATTTTCAGTGGCTTGAGGTCCTGGCATGCCCATGTGCTTGTGCTCTCTCTTTAGCTCTCTAGCTCTATCTCTATTTCTATCTCTATCTCTGTCTGTATCTCTCTCTATCTATATCTGTATGTATGTATCTCTCTGCTTGCAAATAAATAAATAAAATATTTTTAAAAAGCAGGAGGACTAATTGAAACTCTTCTTACGCAGCAATTAAAACTCTTCTCCACCTAGTCCCTCCCCTTCTCCCATGGTGAAGCAAGAGTCCCTTACTCCAGAGCACAAAGTGAACATTCTTTGGTCTGAAGAGAATAGAACCAAGAGACCTTACGTGTGGAGACAGCAGGCTCTGCTGAGATAGGAGCCACCGTGAGAACAAGGAATCAGGTGAGAGTCTGCATATCATACACTTGCTCCACGTCTTTTTTCCCTGCCAACCCAGGCTCTGAGACTTTTTGTTTTATTTTTATTTTGCTCCTATGTCACGTTGACTTGGTAACAGTGGACAGTAATAGTGGACAGCAGCTTCGGGGCAGGGAGATCCAGGCCCTGGAGTCTAAGATGTGGTGTTCACTAGCTGTGTTTTAACCCGTTAGTTAATCTTTGCAGCCCTCTTTTGAAGTCGTGTGTAACAATAACCTTCAAGCTTATAGTGTTGCTGGGAGGATAAGGGAGACGGCGGGCTCATAAACTCCTCGAGAAGATTCAAATGTTCCTGAAACGGGTGTTGAGTGGTTGCATAGCAATATCTTCAGTGCTCCTGCCAAGAAAGCATTCGTTTTATCTGACTCCTTAGAATTCAGTCCAATAGATAGCGTAATAAATAATTGAGAGGACTTTTCCAACCAACCCCTCACAGCTGTGGTGACCGTATTTAAAATGTTAGCCTCAGTACAAACCTGGTTAGATTATTCCTTTTAAACTAGTTTCAAATCGGCCTAATAGCCCTTCTCTTTCAAGTTCATTCTTTTATCTCAAGGGTACATCAGTCCCACATTCCGAATACTTTCCCTGTTTGATTTGCAAACAGCAGTAGCGATCCAGAACCGCGTTTCATGTACCACTTGAAGGGATGGACTTCCCAGACAGCCACCTCTCATAGGCTCTGTGGCATCTCGCAATTGTTGAATGAACATCACTTATACTTATACCTATACCTATAACTATATCTCGAGGAATGTCAATCTAAATTAAAATCTGGCAAGACTCCCAACAGCACCAACAGACTTCCTAATTAACCTCTGAGTGTGTCAATCTTCTCCTATAGTTCTCTTGCTCTTTTAGAAGCAAGTTGTATAACATTTCTTTTATTTACTCCACTAACTTGAGAATGAAAGTGTTCCTTAGGGTAACCGTAACTTCCTTCCACAAGTAAAGAAAATGGATGAAAAGAAAACGAATGAATTCACCAGCTTGGCTAGTAGCTTTTTGTTTTCTAGGATTTTTTTTTCCCCAATCAGTGTTGCTGTGTGCTGTAGGGCCTCCTGGTCTTTTAGGTCTGGTTCCTATAGAATCCTGTGGCGAGGCAGATTCCTAAGGTTAAGTTCAAGGAGCCTGGAGGCTGTGTCTTTTATGGTGTTAAGTATGACTTTCATGACAGAGTTCCTACAATGTGTGTTTTCTCCCTCAGAATGCCCAGCGGGTGGTGGGGGAGATACTTCTGGGTAAAGTGCTTGCCTCTCAGGCATGAGAACCTGGGATCTGTCCTCATGTAAGGTGCCAGGCATGGTGGTGCATGTCTGTAATCCCAGCACTCGATAATGGAGACTGTTTAGCCTAACTGGCCAATACCTGTCTCAAAGGAAGTGGAGGGTGTTGATGAAGACAAGGACCTGAGATTGGCCTCTGGCCTCTGCACGTGTATTCCCTCACATGAGTGTACACACACACACACACACACACACACACACACACACATGGTACTCAGGACAGAATTGAATTAACCATGATCCCTGTTTCATGACACAATCTTAGTTTTCATCCACATATGGCTCTAGTTACTTATAACAGTATAACATATCCCCAAAGAGTCACCACTCAACCCAGTCAGCAGAACCGCTATCGTTTTCATCTTGAGTGTCCCCCAAAGCCAATGTGTTAGAGCTGGTCCCTAGGGTGAGGATACTGGGAGGTGGTAGAACTTGTTCCTGGTGGGGGTGGGGGGAGCTTGTGGGAGGCCTCTGGATCTCTGTGGGAATGTCCTAGAAGGGGATGGTGGGGTTCTAGTATCTCAACTTCTTTTCCTTCCTGGTCATGAGGTGAGCAGTTAACTTTGACAGGGTCCCTGCCTCTGCCCTCAGCAGCATGACCAGAGCCCAGGGCAATGGCTCCACCGGGACTTGGGCTTGAAACCCCAAAAGCCCAGCCAAGCTAAGCCCTTCTTCCCTCCCTCCTTTCCTTCCTCCCTCCCTCCTTTCCTTCCTCCCTCCCTCCCTTCCTCCCTCCCTTCCTCCTTTCTTCCCTCCCTTGCTCCCTCCCTCCCTCCCTTCCTTCCTTTGCACTAGTGCACACACATGTGTGGTATGTGAGCATGTGTGTATGCATATTTATGTGCATGTAGGCGTGTGTGTGTGTGTGTGTGAGAGAGAGAGAGAGAGAGAGAGAAGAGAAGGCACAAATGTCGGCCAGAGACTGATAGCTTATGTCTTCCTCAATTGCTCTTCTTCTTATTTTTCTGAGACAAAGTTACTGACCTGAGAGCTCACTGATTCAACTAGATCAACGAGACTGCAAACCCCAGTGATCTCGGCCTCTCCTGTGCTGGGAATACAGGCATGAGCCATCATGCCTGGCCCTTAAGCAGGTGCTGGGATCTGAACTCAGGTCCCCAGCTTGTGTGGCAGACACTTTACCCATTGAACCATCTCCCCAGCCCCCAAAACATTTTCTTGGCATAAGGAATATGAGGGAGCAAGACCTGCCATCTTTTCGGTTGACGATACAGAGAAACTCAATTCTGTGGGAAGCACCCCTTTCCTGAGTGAGCCATTCTTGAGACCAAAACAGTTAACAATCCATGAAACCAAAGCTTCAGTTCTACATTGGGTAAAACTTTTCATTCAGGCCAGGCATGGTGGCACACACCTTTAATCCCAGCACTTGGGAGGCAGAGGTAGCAGGATTGCTGTGAGTTTGAGGCCCTACTCTGAGACTACAGAGTGAATTCCAGGTCAGCCTGGGATTAGAGTGAAACCTAGCGTACACACACACACACACACACACACACACACACAACAAACAAACAAACAAACAAACAAACAGCTGCACAAAGTGGCACGTGCATCTGGAGTTCGTTTGCAGTGGCTAGAGGTCCTAGCACACCCATTCTCTTTCTCCCTCCCCTCTCTCTTTCTCTCATAAATAAATAAATAAATAAAATCATTTAAAAAACCCAAAAGTGTTTTTATTCCTTTAAGTCTTCCCTAGAAAAACTGCGTGCCATTTTTATACTTTAGACAATCACATATGAGTGTGAGATCAATCTCTGATTAATCAGAGTGAGACACAGGGCCCTAGTATTAGGAGATGAAAACACAGCAGGCTTCCTGTTGGATCTATTGGTGTTGCAGTTTTCTTCTCGTTGCTGGGACACCCGACCAGAAGCAGCTTATGGGAGGAAAGAGTGTATTTCAGGCTTACAGATTCCAGGGGACACACCATCACTGGTGGAAGAAGCTGGCTCACCCCCATAGAGGCATCACAGAGAGACACCCCCAAACAGCCAGGGAAAGGGGAGCAGCAGAGTAGGAAGCTGAGCCCTAATCAACCATCGCTGAGGCCATGGGGACATCCATTCACAACTGACCTGTCGGTCCTCTTCCTGGCTGTCAATCTTTCTGCAGAAGTAAACAGCGCCTTGCCCATACACTGTGATTGCTTGGTCATTCCTGGGCCCTGGACACATTCCTAACATTTATATAATTACCTGCTGGTTCGTTACTGAGGCAGGAAACTGACTAACACCAGAATGATAATGATAATGTGTATCTACTAGTGTGCTTTCCCCTCCTGAGTCCTGTCCCTTCCTCATGGGGTTTTCAGGACTAGCTTTCCAACCCCTTCCTCTTCAATTTTTTCCTTTACCATGCCCTAAGATTTATTCACGTTGTGGCAAATGATTTTACTGCTGGGCTCTACTCTGTGGATGTGGTGTAATTTATCTATCTGTTTCTCCATGAAACATGGGCGTACAGAATAAGCTACTTTACCATGGCCAACTCTTGGCAGAATTGTAAGGCAAAAGCTGGGAGCGATGGCACGCGCCTCTAATCTCAGCACTCGGGAGGCAGAGGTAGGAGGATCAATGCGAGTTCAAGGCCAATCTGAGACAACATAGCGAATTTCAGGTCAGCCTGGGCTCGAGTGAGACCCTGTCTTGAAAACAAACAACAACAACAACAAAATTGCAGGACCGTTTTTCACTCGTACCTTTTGTATGCTTGTGCGCTCTTGTTCTCAAGGGCATCTTTAAACTCCTGCCTGGCAGGTGCTAGATTACAACAACATCTGTTGATCCAATCTTGTGACAGATAGAATTCAGGGCCATTGCAGTCAGATTTCTGTCCCTCCCACTGATTCGAAGAAATGTGTACTTCTTCGTCTTGGCTCAGTGGCAAAGATACCTGGGTAATCACCTATGATTGTTAATGTTTTCCAGTCGACAGGATCTATACTCACCAAGGAGACAAGCCACCTGCCATGCCTGTGTGGAGGTGAGGGAGTCTCTAGATTGGATTAGTTGAAGTGGGAAGGCCTACCCTCAGTGTGGATAGCGCCATTCCATGGACTGGGGTCGTGCACTCAACAGAAAGGAGGAAGAAAGCTGGGCACCGGCATTCATCGCTGCCTGCGTCCTGACAGGTGGACACGCTGTGACCAGCTGCTTCGTGCCCTGGCCGTCACGACTTGCCTGCCGTGATGGGCTAAACTAAGATACACTGTGAGCCAAGGCAAACCCTTCCTTCCTCGAGTGGCTTTTGTCCAGGTCTTTTGTCACAGCACGAGAAAGCTAACATACCAGATCAATGACAAATGTCTGTATGGAGGGGCAAGTGGGTCCTCAAAGGTCACTTATCAACATCCCAGTCTTCCTCATGGAATTTCACCATTCAGCTGGAGTCATGAGCATGGGTAAAAACAAAACAAAACAAAACAAAACAAAACAAAACAAAACAAAACAAAACAAAACAAAAAACAAAACCAAGAGAATAAAGCTTTTACTGTGGAATCTCAGGTTTTAGGCAGCCTCGAGAATGTTGATTTTGGGGGGTGGTAGTTGACACAGGAGGTGATACCTACAATGAGGGTTTTACATACACAGCCATTCCTGGCCAGGACTTATTTTTGTTTGTTTATGTTTTTTCGAAGTAGGGTCTCACTCTGGCCCAGGTTGACCCAGAATTCACTGTGTAGTCTCAGGGTGGCCTTGAACTCACGGCGATCCTCCTACCTCTGCGTCCCGAGTGCTGGGATTAAAGGCATGTGCCACTACGCCTGGCCCGGGACTTATTTTTTTTTTGTTGTTGTTTATTTTTATTTGTTTATTTGAGAGTGACAGACAGAGAGAAAGAGGCAGAGAGAGAGAGAGAGAGAGAGAGAGAGAGAGAGAGAATGGGCGTGCCAGGACCTCTAGCCACTGCAAACGAACTCCAGACGCGTGCGCCCCCTTGTGCATCCGGCTAACTTGGGTCCTGGGGAATCGAGCCTCGAACCGGGGTTCTCAGGCTTCACAGGCAAGCGCTTAACCACTAAGCCATCTCTCCAGCCTCCGGGACTGATATTTCAGAAGGCCTTATCATGTCGTCTAGTCTGGTCTCAGACTCAATGTGATTCTACTCCTTTCCTCAGCCTCCTGAGTGCTGGGATTACAGGAACGAGCCACCGTGCTGGCCTTTGTTCCGTATTCAACAGTGTCAAAACACGTAGCTTGCTTAGGAAAACAACTTCACAATGGCTGCTATTTTTCTTCCCTCTGGTTAAATGTAGATTTTTCTGTTGTTGTTGTTTAGAAGTGAATCCTGTAGTTGAGACGGATGATGATGACATTTGCAATAATGTGTTTCTAAGTCGTCCAGTTATTTAAATATAAAATGGTGAAAAATTAATCAGAGTATTTTTCTGGCCATGTCCTTTCCCTGGAACTTTAATCATTATTTCTTTTACAATATTATTTGTTTTAGAGAAAGAGAGAGGTCGATAGAAGAGAGAGAGGGAGAATGGATATGCCAGGGCCTCCAGCCATTGCAAACAAACTCCGGACGCACGCGCCCCCCTCCCCCTTGTGCATCTGGCTTACGTGAGTACTGGGGAATTGACCCTGGGACCTTACGCTTTGCAGGCAAGTGCCTTAACTCCTAAGCCCTCTCTCCAGCCCCGACTTTTATTTCTAATTATTTTCATTTTTTGATATTTTATGTAGATCACAGTATGGACAGCAATGTTGGCTTTGGTGATATCACCCCCAACGTTAGCCTCCTTCCTGCACGACCCCACATAGACTGCCAGAGCTGGGACGAATGTCCAATGTCATGTCTCCGAGTGTGTTTCCGAGGGGGCGGATGGTCTGCGTGGACTCACCCCCCAGGAGACTATATGCTCTGTAAATTGTAGTTTCCTCCCTGGCTTGGTAAATCTGGATGTTGGGTGGAAACCATCTCTTGTTTATACACCCTCCCAGGTGACTGACATGCACACCAGCATTTGAGAAACAGCTGCTCAGAGTCTCGCTTTAGTGGAAAAGAGTGAAACAAGTCACTTGGAAAAGTTGAGAGCTATCATGTTTCTATCTGGATAATCATGAGGTACAGTTGTAGAGAAAGAAAAAGGACTTAGTTTTTCAGCAATTGATGGTAGGATTTACAATGGCTTATTCTTAACACCCTAGGGTACACATGTGCCTAAAATACCTATTATCAGAACCATCAGGGGTTGTTCCTGATAACCCCCTTATCCTTACTTTTTAAAAGTTGAAATTACTTGATAGCACTGGAGAACCTTGAACAACAGTTCTCAAGCCCCTCTGCTATTAGTGCATCACTACTGTTTTGGGGGGCAGGTGTAGTAACACCACCATTCTTACATGATACCAAGGGTCTAGGAATATGTGTTTTTCATTTTTCTTTTACCCAACATGTGCTGGTCTTAAACATGGGAGAATAGCAGCATTTGAATATTTCCTTCTTCAAACTTTATCTGGGGGTTTGAGAGATGGCTGAGTAGCCGAGGTGTTTTCCTGCAAAGCCTAAGGACCCGGGTTCGTTTCACCAGGACCCACTTAAAGCCTGATGCACAAGGTGGCACATGTGTCTGGAGTTCATTAGCAGCACTACAGGCTCTGGGGTGCCCATTCTCTCCCTTCTTCCCTCCCTTCCTCTTCTGTGGTGGTTTGAATAGAATAGATGGCCCCCAATATATTCAGCTGTTTGTTTGTAGTTTGCATCTTTAGCCATCTGGCAGGAGGCAGTGTCACTGGGTGGATCTTTAGGTGTGGTGGTGGGTTTCAGATTTTAGTCTAAAGATATACAAAGTGTGACTAGCAGGAGTTCCTGAAGTGTGCTGTGGCTTTTGGCTTTAGGCTTGTACTTCTCTCTCTCTCTGCTTGGGCCTGTGCAGGCAGGCCAGCTTCTTCTGCCATTATGGAACTTCCCCTAGATCTGTAAGCTTCAATAAATCCCTTCCTTCGTAACTGTGTCTGGTCTGGAAGTTCATCTCAGTGAACCTAAAGCTGTCTGATACATGCTCCCTCCCTCCCTCTGTCTTTCTCAAATAAATAAACAAATAAATGTTGAAATATTCATTTAATGTTTGAATTCCCCAAATTCTCAAATCTCAAATGGTTTATGTATTTAAATAATCTTAAAAAATTATTTATTACTATTTGCAAGCAGGAAGAGAGAGAGAGAGAGAGAGAGAAAGAGAGAGAGAGAGAGTGTGTCAGGGCCCCTAGCCACTGCAAACAAACTCCAGATGCATGCACCACTTTGTACATCTTGCTTTATGTGGGTACTGGGGAGTCAAAAGTAGGCCGTCAGGCTTGCAAGCAAATGTCTTAACCTCTAAGCCATCTCTCCAGCCCTGCTAACCTTTTTCTTTTTTCTTAAAAATTTATACATGGCTTCTTATAGCCATATGAGTCAAGCAGAAATTTGTTCCTTCTCCCTCATGAATAGAATTCTCTTTCTTGACTAACCGCAGGGCACCTGACTGGTGGTGGCTGGGCTTCTGTTGTTTAGTTTTAGCTACAGTGAGTGCAAATGCTGTAAGTGTGTAAATAGAGGTCTTTGCCTGGTCACACATGTTCACAACTCTTGAGCATAAACCCAGGAGTAAAACAGCTATGGCATATAAAATGTGCATGTAACTTTTTTACACCCCTCTGGTAGGGTCTCGTTTTAGTCAAGGCTGACCTGGAATTCACTATGTATCCTCAGACCGGCCTTGAACTCCTACCTCTTCCTCCCAGGTGCTGGGATTAAAGGCATGCACCATCACACCCAGCACATCTAACTTCTAAAGAAAGTGCAAGGCAGTTTTGCAAATTGGCCATTCCATTTTGACTCCCCTCCAGCATTATGTGAATTTGACCTGCTATTTGCAATGGTTTCTGACAAAAGCACAAGGAGAAAGGGAACAGGTGGGTTTTGTTTGTTTTTATTTTATTTTATTTATTTATTTATTTATTTTGAGGTAGGGTCTCACTCTGGCTCAGGCTGATCTGGAATTCACTATGTAGTCCCAGGCTGGCCTCGAACTCACGGCAATCCTCCTACCTCTGCCTCCCGAGTGCTGGGATTAAAGGTGTGCACCACCACGCCCGGCGGGTTTTGTTTCTCGTAGGAAATGTAGGCTTAGCTCTGGGGCTGAGTGATGGCTGTGGTTGATGGCCATGGATGGTGACTTGAGTCCCTTCGTCACCACTGTAAGACTGAGCTGACAGTGCTGTCCCCGAGAGCTGCTGAAGGTCATGGGCCGGGTCTTAGCCGTCTCACTTGTCTCAGGTCTCAGAACGTCTGCAACTCAGCGGCCCTCCACGTGCCATTCATCAACTGCTGTCACCAGAGGAGTGGTGGGGCTAGGGAAGGGAAATCTACGGTGGGTCTGGCCTAGCCCTCTATTTCTTCTTTTCTGTGGCAGAGAAGTCACTAATAGCCATGAATTTCACCTAAGAACAGTAAATACAGAGACTAAGAACAATGAAAGACCTAATGGCTGTTGGGAATGTGTGGTGGTTTGATTCAGGTGTCACCCATAAACTCAGGTGTTCTGAATGCCAGGTTCCCAGCTGATGGTAATTTGGGAATTAATGCCTCCTGGAGACAGTGTATCCTTGGGGATGGGCTTATGGGTGTTATAGCCAGTTTCCCCTTGCCAGTGTTTGGCACACTGTCCTGTTCCTGTTGTCCACCTTATGTTGGCCAAGAGGTGATGTCCACCCTCTGCTCATGTCTTTGTTTTCTCCTGCCATTGTGGAGCTTCCCCTCATGTCTGTAAGCCAAAAATAAACCTTTCCCTGCCCCCACAAGCTGCTCTTGGTTGGATGTTTTATTGCCAGCAATGCAAACCTGACTGCAAGAGAATGCTATGCAAAAAGGAAACTGAAAACATTGGCAAACATAAAAACCTTCAGCATATGACGGTGAAGAAATTAAGAGCTCTGTAATGGTTAATTTTATCTACTTGATTAGATTTAGAATCACCTTGGAGGTAGACCCCTGGATATTGCTATGTGATCCTTTCCAGAGAGGGCTAATTGGGCAGCAAGAACCACCCTGAATGTGAGGGATATTGACCCGTAGGTTCGGGGCTCAGACTGAAACAAAGGGGGGCTAGGAAAGGAGAAAGACAAATGAGTACCCGTGCTTATCTGTCCTGGCTTCCTGATGGGTTGAGCTGTGAGGCATCCCAGACTTCCCTTCCCACTGCCATGTTCTGTCAGTGGTGGTGAACTGTATGCCCTTAAACCGTGAGCCACGATCAATCCTTCCTCCTTCAAGTTGCTTCTGGTCCAGTCTTTGGTCGCAGTGCTGAGAAAAGTAACATGTGCCTAAGTACAAGAGGTTCGTTTGTCAGTCTTGCCTGCTCCACCCCATGTGGGCCTCAACCTGCGTGTGGACTTGAGAGTATTTGGGGGAGGGTTTAGATGCTCCCTGGTTTCCTCTTTGTCTGGACTACAGAAGGTCCTATGGATGTCTGCTTGTGCATGATTCCTGCTCCCTGTGGTCCTTCCCACATCGTTAGTGCTCTTGTGTCTAAACATTCCCTCTTTGAAGTGATGGAGATGGTGGAGTAACCGGACACCTGAAGAGAGCGTGCATGGTGGGAGTCATTCATTCTTTTTTTATGTTTCTTAGCCACTGAGCTTTCCTGTGCATGTCTCCACTTAGCAGGCAATGCCGTATCCTCTCTCCCTCCTTCTCTCCTTCCTCCTTCCTTCCTTCCCTCCCTCATTTTCTTCCCTTCCTCCATGCCTCCCTCCCTCCTTCCCTCTCTCCTTCCTTTCCTTCCTTCCTTCCTTTCTTCCTCCCTCCCTCCCTGCCTTCCCCCTTCAATCCCAACTTCCATCCCTGACAATACATTCAGGGCCTGTTGAGTTTGAACCACCTTAGACTCATCGGTACTAATGCAAGCATTCGGGGCTGTGCGCGGGATGTTTCTGAGTGCCAAATGGATTCCATCTGTGCCTGCGAACACTTGCTTCTTACAGGTGTGTCATTTCTTGTTCTCTGAAATACATTTCTGGATGCTATTGTTTTCCCTCAAACAGCCATACTCTGCTGATGGACTGGTTCAGGAACGGACACATACTTAGAGTCATTTAAAGTGAATCCCGTTGAAAATGCTGCATGTGATCACAACACACAGAGAAACAAGTGCCGCCAGTCCCAGGAAGCTGGAGTGTCTTGGAGCCAAGGGAGTCCGGTTCCAAAAGCCCAGGAAGCAAGTGAGTCCTGTGGAGAGGGCTGGGGCTGGGTTTGTTCTAGAGAGACAAGAGCTCAGGGTTACTCCTTGCTCTGTGGATGACAGGTGATTTACTTACAATTTTTGTGCCAGAGAACCCGCCAATGCAATCCTTCCAACTTAAATTAGTCATCTTACAATTTGTCCCATTTTTGTCCATGTTCTTTCTTTTTAAGACATTTTTATTTATTGATTTGCAAGGAGAGAGAGAGAGAGAGAGATAAAAGAGAGACAGAGAGACTGGGCACACCAGGGCCTCCAGCCACTGCAAACAGACTCCAGAAGCATGTACCATTTTGTGTATCTGGATTTACGTGGGTACTAGGGAATTGAATCCTGGTTGTTAGGCTTTGCAGGCAAGTGCATTAACCACTGAGCAATCTCTCCAGCCCCCATGTTCTTTTTTTATTTCCCTTTTTGCCCATATTTTGGATTAGTTATGCATTTAAATTTTTTTCTGGGGCTGGAGAGATGGCTCAGCAGTTAAGGTGGTTGTCTACAAAGCCTAATGACCCAGGTTTGATTGCCCAGTACCCAAGTCAAGCTAGACGCAAAGTGGCACATGCATCTGGAGTTCGTTTGCAGTGGCTGAACTCCCCAGTGTGCCCATTCTCTCTGTCTCCTCTCTATCTCTCTCTGCTTGTAAATGAATAAATAAATAAAAAGTTTTAAAATGTTTTCCAGGGCTGGACATTATGAATGTATTGGGTAGCATGACAAAGGAGAATTAACACTCTAGAAGGAATTAAGACTGCTAGCCAGTAATTCTGGTGATCCTGGGTGGGCCCACTGTATTCATAAATGGCCTTAGTGATTGAAGAAGGAGGCCATTAAAAATAAAGTAGATAACTATAAGTATCCATGTGCATGTTTTTTTTTTGTGGACATACATATTCAGCTCTTTTCATTAAGTACTAGGCACTGCAATTGTAAGATCCCATGACAAGAGTAAATTTGGTTTTGTGAGACATTGCTAAACTGTCTTTCAAGGCAGTTGTACTATACTGCACTCTTACCAGAAATGAATGAATACTCCTACTTACTGCTCAATTTCTTCACCAGAATTTGGTAATGTCTGATTGTTTTAAAGATCTCCCCAGCACCCCTCCCTTTTAAAACTTTATTCATTTATGAGAGAGAGAGCGAGAGAGAGAGAGGATGGACATGCCAGGGCTGCTAGCCACTGCAAATGAACTCCAGATGCACATGTCACCTTGTGCTTCTGGCTTTACATGAATCCTGGGGAATTGAACCTGAGTCCTTTGGCTTTTTAGGTAAGAGCCTTAACTGCTAAGCCATCTCTCCAGTCCCTGAATATTTTCTTATGAATAGTCGTCCACTTGACGAAATCTCTCTTCTACCACTTGAACCTACTGTTAAACTTGTCTGCTGAGCCCTTAATTTTGGCTATTCTTCTGTTAAAAAAAACACCTGTTTATTCTCTTTCTATAATTTCTGAGTCTCACCTGAAGTTGCCTATTTTCTCATTTGTTTTCTTGAACATATTAATAATTAGTTATTTTCAGTCTGGAGAGATGGCTTAGTGATTAAGGTGCTTTCCTGTGAAGCCTAAGGACCCATATTCA
This sequence comes from Dipus sagitta, assembly GCA_036346955.1. Taxonomy (NCBI): domain Eukaryota; kingdom Metazoa; phylum Chordata; class Mammalia; order Rodentia; family Dipodidae; genus Dipus; species Dipus sagitta. Next base: position 130,532,379 of record CM070778.1, on the reverse strand, counting down.
ACTCTCCAGATCCCACGTAAGCCAGATGCACAAAGGTGAGGCACAAGGCTTGCGTGACCTTGCACATCACCTTGTACGTCTGGCATCTGTCTTATGTGGGATCTGCAGAGTCGAACCTGGGTCCTTAGGCTTCACAGGCAAAGGCCTTAACGGCTAAGCCATATCTCCAGGCCAGTTCTCTAATATTTTTATTTGCATGTTTGAGTGTGTCCATACATGTGTGGGAAGGTCAGAGGACATCAGGTGCTTTTTAGGTGACATCCACCCTGTTTGACACAGAATCTCTCACTGGCCTGAAATTCACCAATTAGACTAATTTGGCCAGGTCTCAGGCAGCCTCCAAGCCCACGCCACCATGCCTGGCTTTTTTTTTTTTTTTTTTTTAATGTGGTTTCTAAGGACTGAAAAAGATGAAATATTTATATACCATCTAAAGAGAAACCAGAGTATTGTGGGCACTGGGGATTGAATTTGGATCCTCAAAGTTGTGCCAACTCAACTGTCTCCCACCTCTGAGTTCTCCAATCTTTATTTTAAATTTTTTGTTTATTTTTATTTATTTGAGAGTGACAGAGGGAGAAAGACAGAGAGAGAGAGAATGGGCATGTCAGGGCTTCCAGCCACTGCAAATGAACTCCAGACGCATGCGCCCCCTTGTGCATCTGGCTTATGTGGGTCCTGGGGAATTGAGCCTCGAACCGGGGTCCTTACACTTCACAGGCAAGTGCTTAACCACTAAGCCATCTCTCCAGCCCCAGAGTTCTCCAATCTTAAGCTCACAAAATCTTATACCTTTTGATTTCCTCCCTTACTTATGAGGGAGGAAACACTCTGGACTCCTCTTCTCGGCTAGCTTGTTGGGTGTCTTTCGGCGATGTTGGGGCTTTGCAGGTAACGTCTCTGCTTTCTGGAGGTGACTCTTGGGTGTCCCACGTTTGGCACGCTGGGTCGTCTGTGCAAACCTACACGGTCTACGTAGGGACTCTGGGGAGTGATTTTTCTTTTTCTGGCAACACTCCATCTCCAGGTTCCACTTGTGTCCCATTTTGGTTTAACTCCCGCATCTGTTGTGCGTCCCTCGTCGTCTCCATGTACCCTTGGCAGCCACATCCTCAGTCAGGAGCGTCCCTCCCCGCGCTCGGGTGCGGCTTTCTACGGCAGCTTGATGCCCCGGATGACTACAGTGGAGATATTTACATCATGGAAACTGGGAAACACTGCAGATCAAGGGTTTTTAAAAAAATTTTTTTGTTTACTTTTTATTTATATATTTGAGAGCGACAGAGAGAGAAAGAGGCAGAGAGAGAGAGGGAGAGAATGGGCACTATGGCCTCCAACCACTGCAAACGAACTCCAGATGCCTGCGCCCCCTTGTGCATCTGGCTAACGTGGGTCCTGGGGAATCGAGCCTCGAACCGGGGTCCTTAGGCTTCACAGGCAAGCGCTTAACCGCCAAGCCATCTCTCCAGCCCCCAGATCAAGGTTTTAATTCCCACAGAGCAAGCGATTAAACCTTTATCAGCACACCCACGCTCTCATCTATTAAGTAGCAAAGGGCTATCAGTTCAGAGATGGATGTAGGTTTGGTGCCACAGCCTGATGTCACATCACTCTTGAGTATCACAGGTAACTTACCAGTGGAGTGTTTGCTCTTCTTGATCATAAACTCCCTTGACTATTCCATGGTCAACAACTCATTTTTCTTGTCTGCCTTTAGCCCCTAACAGAAATGGTTAGGAAAGTGTAAGAGTGAAGTCAGTCCTCCTGTGTGTTTTCTTTTTCTTTTTAGCCTTCAGCTATTAGTTTTACACCTATAGAGAGCATTACTGACAGTCTGTTGTGTGCTATATGCTGAATGGAGTTCACGGGGTCCCCTGGCATGGTACAGGTGGAGGTGTGGAAACAGTATCCCTGGTATCAACAATAACACGTTTGTCAGGTCTGCCTTGAGTCCAACACCAACATCAAACTGGGGTGTAGACCACATGGAAAGTCCCAGAGTCAGCCTTAATGTCCCCCCACACACCATCAGAGTGCCAGTGAGAGGACCCGCTGGTGTTCCAACTGCTTTACTGGTGTGAGGTTTCTCTCGCAGAGCTCTCTGGGATCATCGGTAACGGGCCACCGCTGGTGCTGGGATAAAACCTGGGGAATGACCGAGCTGGGATTTCATCTTTCACATTAATATGCCGTACACAAGTGGACAAATTTCTCATGACCATTGTTTTTCTACTTGTGAAGAGAGTTAACTTCTTTTCTGTATGTGTACGTGTGTCCTGTGCATGTGTGTTTGTGTGTGTGTGCGTGTGTGTGTGTGGGGGTGCATGTGGAGGCCAGGGGCTGATGTTGGGTATCTTCCTTGACTGCTGTCCTTCTAATCTCACTTGAGCCCATAGCTTGCAGTCAGTTTCGCGTTGCCGGCAGAAAGCACCCAACCGAGAGAAGCTTGGGGGGGGGGGGGAAGAGAGATTTATTTTGGCTTACAGACTAGAGGGGAAGCTCCATGATGTCAGGGGGAAACGATGGCATGAGCAGAGGGTGGACATCATGTCCTGGCCAACATCAGGTGGACAATAGCAACAGGAGACTGTGCCAAACACTGGCAAGGGGACACGGGCTATAACACCCATAAGCCCGTCCCCAACAATAGACACCCTCCAGGAGGCTTTAATTCCCAAATTGCCACCAGCTGGGGACCTAGCATACAGAACACATAAGTTTATGGGGGACACCTGGATCAAACCACCACACCATAGTTTGCAGATTCAGCTAGTCTGGGCAGCGAGGTTGCCCCAGGGGCTTTCTCTGCCTCCGAAGGGCTAGGGTTACAGGCGGCTGCTCTCTCAGCACTTACACGGGTGTTGGGCATCTGAGCTCTGGTCCCTGCGCTTGTATTGCCAGAGCTGTGTCCACCGAGCCATCTCCCTGCCCCTTGACTCTCCCTCTTTGTGACAGCCACGATAGGATTCATCACCTTATCTCATTGCCCTAAGAACCTTCTGTGGAAACAAAGATGTTATAGCAACTGCTTTTGGTCAGCCACTCCCTATCTGCCACCACTTTTCTGAGGGGGGTACCCTGGTTGGTTCCCACAAAAACCCCACAGGATCCAGGGATACTGTCATCCCATTTCCAGAGCAGGAGCAGACTAAATGGGTTGGCAGATTTTAAAAGGTTTGCCTGAGGCACTGCTATATACGTGTGTGTGTGTGTGTGTGTGTGTGTGTGTATGCACATATGTTTTTTCGAGGTAGGGTCTCACTCTAGCTCAGGCTGACCTGGAATTCATTATGTAGTCTCAGGCTGGCCTCGAACTCACAGCAGTCCTCCTACCTCTGCCTCCCGAGTGCTGGGATTAAAGGTGTGCGCCACCATGCCCGGCTCCTGATGCTAATATTTTAAGTCCTACACTAACAGGGCTCCAAAGCATAGGTTTTTGCTTCTGTGTTGTCAAGCAAATATTAAGTCCATTACCACTGAACCTCATCTCCAGCCCCCAAACCTGTATTTTATTTACTTATTGAAGTGGGATCTCACGCTATCCCAGGCTGACCTGGAGCTCACTCTGTAGTCCCAGGATGACCTCGAACTCACAGTGATCCTCCTACCTCTGCCTCCAGAATGCTGGGATTGAAGGTGTACACTACCATGCCTGGCCCCCAAACCTATATTTTATTTTATTTACTTATACTTTTAAAATTTATTTGAGAGAGAGACAGATAGGGAGAGAAAGTAAGAGAGAGAGAGAGAGAGAGAGAGAGAGAGAGAGAGAGAACGGGTGTGCCAGGGCCTCCAGCCACTGCAAACGAATTCTAGACACAAACCCCCCAAGCCTGTATTTTAAACCATAGCTGTCACTCATAAAAAGAAGAGAGAGATAGGAAACGGTGCCCAGTTCTACTTCGTAGGTCACAAGGAAGACAGGTGGAAGCCCTGGCCTGTTTTGGGTCCCCTGTTGTCATTGTGGACTTTGAGGGTCAGGAGTACAGGGCTCCCTTGGGTGGGGGGCGTTGGCCCTTCTTGTTTTTCTGCTCTGCCCTGGCTTTCTCCCCGAGTAGGTTTCATGCATCCCGGTCTGAGGCTCCCCAGAGACTAAAAGCGCTTCTTACCAGCTCCAGTCTTAAATTACAGCACTCCGAGGGGATTAGCACTATGGAATCTGTGTACCCACCAAACTCGAGTGTCACAAAGCAAATGTTTCACATTTCATGTTAAATCATATCCTAAAACAAGTGTGAAGAATCGGGATTAAGTGAGAAACGTACATTTCAGGGACTGAAATGGGTTTTGATCAGGGTGAAATCCAGCCATCTTTTCTGGGTTCCTTTTTGGTTGTCTGTGGGTGAATTAAATAGCCAGAGGAGTTGAGGTAAGGTGGCGGGGGGGGCATGCCGGGTGGGGGTCAAGTTGCTAGGGACACTGGCTTTCAGAGTCGCAGGGACAGTGGTGGGGTCTGGGTTTGAGAAGAGGCGTCTCTGGTTGCGCACGCACATCCGCCGTGGAAGGAGCGCAGAGCAGGGGCGCGGTCCGTGGCGTGTCGCCCACCAGCTCAGGCGCGCCTTCGGGGTGACTCAGTGCCGGACAACCCTGCGGCTTCCCTCGGACGTTTCCTTTGCAGCGCAGCCGGCTGGCCAGCGGCTCGTGTAGGGCTCTGAGACACCTACCCCGCTGGCTTTTGTTCGGGGCTTAGTGGTTTGGTTTTGATCAGAGCGGAGCGTGTGCCACACCAGTTTGATTTGCTGGTGATCGCGTGGTCCTGGCGGGCAGCTGGGGGTGGACCCTGTGTGTGCCCCCACAAGTCATCCCCCTGGGCTCTGCTTTTGTCAGCTGGGAGCTGGAGTCACACAGGCTCAGGGACGCAGGCTCAGGAGAGCCAGGGCAAAGGCCCAGAGCCAGGCCGGGGACACATGACACCCTAGCCTGTGAGCCCAGCGCCCTGGGCAAAGGGGCAGGTGGCCGCAAGAGAATCCACAGGGCTCTGCCTGAGCTAAAAGGAGGCAGCTTATTTTTAGCTCTTCCTTCTTCTATTGCTTTAGTGTTGGTTAACTCAGAGACTACTGAGTTTTCAGAAGTTGTGTTACAGCTCTGCAGACAACAGAATAACTTCATAAAAAATAATAACAAGTTATTTCTACCAAGTTTCTGTATGAGGCTCCCTGTGCGTTGTCTGCGCCCCATTCCTACGGCATCTAAGTTGATGCCCGATGTGTCATGGGTTGCCCTGACTGCACCAGAGTCATTGCTTGTCTCTCACGGACAGTCTTCGGTGAGGGCAGGGCTTCCATCTGGCATTGGTGTGCTCTCTCTGGGGCCAGTTTGCAGAGAACATGGTTCATGTTTGCCTCTGGAGCTGAGAGCTCTGCTGGGGCAGCTCTTATGCTTATATTAAAACATGTCGAGCTGAAGAGATGGCCTGGCGCGTAAGGCACTAGCCTGTGAAGTCTAAGGATCCATGTTCGGTTCTCCAGGTCCCACGTGAGACAGATGCACAAGGTGGCACATACGTCTGGAGTTCATTTGCAGTGGCTAGAGGCCCTGGCACACCCATTCTCTCTCTCTCCCTCTCTCTGTCTCTAATAAATAAATAAAAATTAAATTAAAAAAAGCCAGACATGTCGTTTCTCCTAGACAGAGCGGTCTCTTCACTCCCTCGGCCTCGGCCCTGGCCCTGCCCAGTGGCTCACTTCACACCCGCAGAAGGTGGATGTGAGCTGTGGAGGTCAGCAACGGCAGCCGCAGCTCAGGCCCACGGACGTGAACTTGTTCCATTCTCGAGTCTGGAAGTCTTAGGTCGAGGCGCTGACAAGGTCGTCTTCTCTGTCTCCTGCTTGTGGATTGACTTCCACCTCCTCTGCGTGCCTCCGTGTGCGCGTCCCTCTGTGTGCATCTATGTGACAATCTTTCCCTTTTATTAAGTAGAGACTTTGTATGGACAACCTTTTTTTAAAAATTACTTACTTGTACATGCATGTTTTTGAATGCGCGTGTGTTCATGTACGTGTGCGTGTGTGCATGTGCCACGGTGCATGTACGGAGGTCAGAGGATAACTTTCGGGTTGGTCTTCCCTGTCCACCTCATTTGAGGCAGTGTTTCTTGCTCTGCTCCTCTTTTCTGTGCTCGTCATAAGATTCTGGAAAATTCTCTTGCCCCTGCCTCCTTTCTCACCTTCCACATCAGTGTGCTGAGATTACAGAACCCTGTCACAGCTTCCAGCTTTGTATGTGGGGTATAGCAATCAGACTCAGATATCCCAGCTTGACGTGTGAGTGTTTTATCCACTAAGCCACCCCGCTCCGTAGTCCCACAATCTTTTTATTTTTACACTGAGCATTGGTCATACTGGCTTAGGGTCCACCTTGGAACCTCATCTTCCCGTAGTTACCCACTAGAGACCGTCTCTGCAAGTAAGAGTCACACTTGGAGGTCCCAGGGATTAGGACTTCCAATAAGTGAACTTGGAGGAGAGGAGAGTGGGATGGGGGTGGGGACACAGCAGACTGGGAAGCTAGCGAACAAAAATGGCCCAGGTGGGCTGGAGAGATGGCTTAGCGGTTAAGCGCTTGCCTGTGAAGCCTAAGGACTAGGGTTCGAGGCTCGATTCCCCAGGACCCACGTTAGCCAGATGCACAAGGGGGCGCATGCGTCTGGAGTTTGTTTGCAGTGGCTGGAAACCCTGGCGCGCCCATTCTCTCTCTCTCTCTATCTGCCTCTCTCTCTCTCTCTCTCTCTCAAATAAATAAATAAAAATGAACCAAAAATATTAAAAAAAAATGGCCCAAGTGCCAGGGAAGAACAGTTCTGAAGGGAACCGAGGAGGAACTGAATGGAGGTAGCTCCTATTTTCAAGGGGCACACAGCTTTGGGGGCACCAGCCCCACCCCAGCCTCAGGTTCGTCTTTGCCAAGCTTCTCTTTGCTGGACCTGACCTTCACCCTGAGACTTCATTTATGAGTACTGAGCAGCCCCGTGTATTTGTTAGCGCTCACTAAGCAGTGCTGTGTAACAAATGTGGATACATCTCAGGGGCTCCCAGAGACAGACATCTATTTCGTGTCACACTGCCACTCTGGGCCACCTGCAGCTGTGTTCCACAGACCATGGACCCTAAGGGAAAGATGTACCTCAAATCATCTTTCTCACCTGCAGACACAAAAGAGCCACAAGCTCAGGAATGCCCCACAGGCATGCGCCACCTCTGATCACAGTCCACTGGTCCAAACAAGCCCAAGGCCAAATCTCAATGATGGGGGAGGGGGTGGGTGGGTAAATAGAGCAGGGTGGCAAAGAGTCAGGGTTAGGGCCCCTTCCTATGGGCCCTTGAGTGCATGGTGCTGGCTTAACATGATCAGATATGCTGTGGATGGTGTAGTGACTGGATGGAAGCAGGTGGAAGTCAAGACTGCGGTCAGCAGGAGGCTCCCGTGACACCCCAGGTGACATGATGCCCACCTTGACTGACTGAAGAACTGGGGACAGAGATGGAGGAAGATTTGAGAACGGTCGTCATCACCACGGGCTTAGTTTGAGGTACCGCGAAACCAGCCATGTGGCTAAGTCCGACCAAGTCTTGTTGGTTACATTATTATATCGTTTATTAGCCCTTCCCCCCCAGTTGCCCAGTTCAGGATATGACGTTCAAGTTATCCTGAGAGTGATGTTCTCAGTGGGAATGACCTTGTCTTCATTTCCCAAGTCTTAGGCACAGAGATACTAAGATAAGACACTACATACCTTCTCCTGTGCTTGTCTCAGGGTATTTAGGAGGAAAGAACTCTTTTTTAAAAATTTCCATTTCTCCTTTATTTGTACAAGTGTTCCTGCCTCACCACAAACTGGAGAGCCCTGCCTCCTTTTCCTCAGCAGCACGCTGGAGTGGGAGCCCAGGGAACCAGCGTGTGAAAATCAGCCTCGTCTCCTCCCACCCTTGAGTCTGCAGGCCTCTCGGACTGGGGCCCGGCGGGCGCAGACGCCTCCAGCATTTTCCTCTCAGAAAATTGGCAAATGTAGTCAAGGAAGGAGAGCAGCTAGAACTGCAAAGGGCCCTTGGACCACAGGGATGGATCCTTAATGCTTTTAGAGCCTCCCAACCTCCTCCGAGTATTGCTGCGTTTTCTGTAAATTATTAAAAGTTCAGGAACGTTTGGTATTTAAATATAAAGAAGGATGGATCTGGGCTTCCTGTTTTGCTTCCCACAGTATTCCTACAGTCAATATGGTTTTAGAAAACATGCCATCATGGCTGGAATCTTGACAACGCCCCTCTTCCCCAGGTAGTTCACTTGATGCATGATTAGCATTAGCTGAACAAGAGTCCAGGGCTCATTGAATGTAGGATGTCTCAGCTATCTTAAGTGAAGTTTGGCAAGGTATGGGTTAAGTGTGTTTGTACCAGTAGAGGCATTGTGTTTCCCTACCTGAGTGCCGCCCCCTAACAATTTTTCAGTGTATTTCAGAACACATCAGAAAATTGCTATAGTCAAAATTCCGCATTATTTCTAAACATAAGTCCTAGATACAGCTAAACAAAGTTTTCATTATTATTTATTGAAAGAGAGAGAGAGAGAGAGAGAGAGAGAGAGAGTGAATGGGAACACCAGGGTCTTCAGCCGCTGTGAATGAACACCAGATGTGTGCGCCACCTTGTGAGCATGTTCAACATTGCATGCTTGCATCATTACATCTGGCTATGTGGGACCTGGAGATTTGAACATGAGTTCTTAGGTTTTTGCAGGCAAGTGCCTTAGCCCCTTAACTGCCAAGCCACCTCTCCAACCCTAAACACAGTTTTTGTTAAAATTCATTGACAATTTTATATATGTATGTAATAAAATTATATGTAATGTATTTTTTAAAATATTTACTTATTTATGAGAGAGAGAGAGAGAGAGAGAGAGAGAGAATGGGCACAGCAGGGCTTCTAGCCACTGTAAATGAACTCCAGGCACATGTGCCACCTTGTGCATCTGGCTTACTTGGGTACTGGGGAATTGAACCGTGGGTCGTTAGGCTTTGCAGGCAAGGGCCTTAACCACTAAGCCATCTCTCCAGCCCTATAATGTGATTTTTATCACAACCCCGTCCTATTGTTTTCTCTTGTCTCCCTTCTACTTCTCATCTAGTCCCTCTTACACACTGATGTTTATTTCTCGAGTGCGTAGACACACTAAGTTTAGTCCAGTCTGCCTGTGTGAGCATGGGTGCGGGCTCTTTAACAGAGCTCATACAATACAGCAGTGGTTACAACACTGAAGAAAATGTCTCCTCCTTCCCCAGCGGCCAGGGAAGAATTGGGACCTCATGCCCTCCTCCTCCTCAGCAGGTAACTTTCAGGAGGCTGAATGTTCTCGGTGCTTCTCAAAGCACTTGTTTCGATCGGCTCGAAGAAAGTGCCTTAGCTGTCTTGCTGAGTGAGACCCATGGCGTCCTCTGTGGTCTGGGGAAGAGAGCATGCCCCTCTTGGGCTCCTCCCGCCTGTGGGAGGGAGAGAAGAGTTCAACAGGAGCAAATTACTTGGCGGTGGCAAGCTTAGGCTCTGACATTATAAAACCCCTCTGGAGTCCTGGCTAGGGCTTGCCAGCTGTGTAACTGTGAGCTAGGTAGGTGTGTAATCTTCAGACCTTCACTTGCTCACATAGTTTGTACAGGAACAAAGCGATGCATGTAGAGGATGCATGATTGTCATGTAAGCCATGGGAACACCGTGGAACCCGTAACACAGGGAGAGGTGAGAAACAGTTCCCTGGTAAATCAATCTCGAGTCATTTCAGGCTGAGGCCTGTTACCAACAACGAGCTTTCCTCTGTGAATTCCATGCCGTGTCTGAAGGACACTGGGCCACTATGCTCTTTCTCTGTGTTTTCATGTGTGCGACTCTGGCTGTGCATGTACGTACGCTGCACATGTGCGGCCGCCAGAAGACGACTTGGGGGTGCTGGTCGTCCAGGGGTTTCTTGTTCACAGCTCTGTTCATCGGACTAGCTGGCCTGTGAGCTTCTGGTGGATTCTTGTGTGTCTGCCTCCCTCCTGTATGCCCAGTGATGCTGCGGTTACAGACATCAGCCACAGCCAACCTGTTATGCCCTGTGGATTAGGCAATGACCCCAAAGCTCATGTTCCTCAACTGGAAGATGAGGTCGAGGGCAGCCTCTCCATTTTGCTTTGCGCCTTTTTCTGGGTGTCAGCTATGAGAGTGAATGGGCCAGACTAGGACTTGCCGATTAGAGGCGTGGAGCTCTGGCTCCTGCTATAGCAGGACTGCACCTTGAGGACAGCTCAGTAAATGGGAAAGCCACTGACAAAGGGACAGGCCCTCTGTGATTCCATTCTTTGGAGTAGGCCTGCATTGGTTCCTTTTTCACTGAGCAGAAGCACTGTGAGGAAGGGAAGGGTTACTTTCCAGCTTTCAGTTTTGAGGAGAAGTTTCATGGTAGGGGAAGGCATGGCGACAGCTAGCTAATCCTACCAGCAGGCAGGAAGCAGCGTGAGAACAGGAAGTAGAGCGAGGCCATGAAACCTCAAGGCCCGCCCCCCAGTGACGCACTTTCTCCGGCAAGGCAAGGTTCCGCAATCTTTGCAAATGGTGCCACCAGCCGTGGACCTAGTGCTCAAACGCGTGAGCCTGTGCATCTGTTTCCCTGAACTCAAGAGCTTTTCAGACTAGGATCCTTAGGAAGTTCTGGAGATGGGTGGTGGTGATGGGTGCATGCTCTTAATGTCACTGAGCTATCCATAAAGAGGTAAGTTTTTGGGGTGTGTGTGTGTGTATGTGTGTATGTACAGATGCACACACCCCGTTTGCACAGCCAGGAAGACATGGGGTATCCTCCACTATTGCTCTTCTGCCTCATTTCCCTGAAACAGTCTCTCACTAAACCCAGGCCCCCCTGTTTTGGGGTAAAGACAGACTGACCAGGGAGCCACAGCCATCTGCACTGGGGATACAGGCATGCGTGGCCACACCCAGCTTTTTTTTTTAATGGGGTTTCTGGAGGATTGAACTCAGGTCTTCTCATCCGCCCAGCCACCTCCTCAGCCCTCTATGTTCTGAATGCTCTATAATAAAATGCATTAAAGAGAGAGGGAGATGTAAACACGAGGGAGTGTGGGACAAACTCAGGTTTTTTTTTTTTTTTGTTTGTTTTGTTTTGTTTTTCGAGGTAGGGTCTCTCTCTAGCCCAGGCTGACCTGGAATTCACTCTGTATTCTCAGGGTGGCCTCGAACTCCCAGTGAACCTACTACCTCTGCCTCCCCAGGTGCTAGGATTAAAGGTGTGTGCCACCATGCCCGGCTTACTCAGGTTTTAATATGAAACATCAACTTCTTTTTGTCAGCGTGAGAGACAGTATGGCACAAAGAGCTAACTGCTATGTCTGGCCAGGCTGGTGTCATCTGGCTTGGGTAGGGACTGGATGGAAAGGGCAGCTTGACCCAGGGCCTGAGCCTGGGGTTGGTCTGGCTCCCTAACAGCTCAGCAATAACACAGTGTGCTATCTAACCTTCCTCTCATCTGTGAAACTCGGGGTTCTAACCATTCCAGCCTGCAATGCCCCTCCCCGACCCTACAGCACCATTGAATTGCAATTTTTTAAATGCCATTTTTCTCACTTTTGTAAAAACATGGGAGAAAATCAAATTTGATTACCAGCTTACACACACACACACACACACACACACACACACACACACACGGAGAAAAAAAAAAAAAAAACAGAAAGCAAACCACCTTGGGAGTCAGCAGGTTTTGAAAAACCACCCTTCCATAAAATAAAACATCAACACTCTGGCGGGCGGGGCAGGCTCAGGACTCCGGGCCCAGGAGGGGGCGGGCGTCCTGCTCTGCGGCGCCCTCTGGTGGCCACCTCCGGTCATGGTCATCGTGGGCTGAGGTTTCTCCAGGATTGGGCCTTGGGCTGGGTGTGGACACACCCCAGGAAGAGAAGTACTCCCACAAAAGGGTGCCCTGTGATGCTTGGGGCCGACACGTGGAAAAATGACATGTCTGTAGTCTGGAAGGTGCTCTGTGAGCGGCCAATGATGAAGATGCCAGAGAAAAAACAAGCTCCCATCCATTATGTTTATGTTGTGTGAGATTGTACCTCCGAGGGTGGCGTCAATGAGAAGAAGTAATTGGAACATGCATTTTCGTTCCCTTGGCAGGAATTCAGTCATTAGCAATATACCTATTTTACAAAGGGAGATTAGATGAATTAGAGATTAAAGAACGTGGAACAGATGTTTTCCCTCTGATAAGCCTCATTCTATAAGAAAACTCCAGAGAGTCAGAATCTGTGTCCAAGGAACGTGAATACATGTGCCTTTGGGGTGTGTGTGTTTCAACATTTTGAGAAGGCAAAGAAATAGTAGTGGAAGGAGAGCTGGCCAGCCCAGGGTCACACTGGACTGGCATTGACTGACCCACTGTGATGTAACTAGTAGAGGTCCCTTCCGTGTGATGATGGGTATGTGAGGGGCCTCGTGGGCCCTGGAGCTCCAAGCCAGCACTGTTGGATCTTATCTGGAATGAGCTCATGGTGACATCCGGCAGCCATTTTGTAAATGAGGAAGGAAGTGGAGGGTCAGGGGCTGGTGACCTGATGAAATTCAGGTTGAGCTGTGGTTCTCTGGGACCTTCACCTGGGAGCATCATGGTCTGGGAGTTGGTTTCACATGAAAATTCCTGGCCTCACCCCTGAGTCACAAACCCTCTCTGTTGAGTAGAGCAGGCTGAGCCCTTAGCAGCCTCAATGAGTCTTAAGCTGGGAGTCTGGGAACCAGGAGGGTCCCGGAATCCAGAGGCTCAAACAAGTCCGTAGATGCCTGGGTTCAGGTCCTTGGAAGTGGGAGATGATTGGTCTGGGTTGGGGGCAGAGCCCAGGTAATTCTGCTCTGTAACCCTACTTCAGAACCATCGGGCTGGGGAGCAACCTGGTGGGACTTGAACTCAGGTCTGTCTTGTTTCAGACTTCTGTTCAGAACCACCCGCTTAACTGTTATGTGATGCTCTTGCTGCTTAGGTAGACATGCATTAGACTACTCAGGGTCTGGAAATTTCCAGGGGCCAAGCACGTTAGGTCCTGTGGGGACCTGGCATTGTGGGATGGGCCTCTCATCCATTTTTGGCCACATGGCGGGACCAGCAGTTGCTTCTGTCTTTTGAAGAGATTTGTCTCCTCGGAGGGGGCCACAGGCAAGCCCACTGCTGAGATGGACATTCTCCTGCCTTCTGAACTTGGCCTGCTGGGGTGCCGGCTGAACTCTGCACCCAGTGCACCCTGCTCTGTGATGTGCCCACTCAAGTATGGCTGGGAAGCATGATCAGAGAGCTGACCCTAAGGAGCCACTGTGCCAGGGCACACCTTCCAACCCTGAGAGCCACACACGTCCTAAGGACAGCGCCTGTCAGAATCCGCCTCTCAGGCTGCTACTGTTGCCCAGGCTCCTTAGCTTGCCATCCTCTGGCCTGCAGCTCTGTCCTCAGACCTTCCATGCTCAGCTGTGCAGGGTGGCCTTTCCTGAATCAGCCTTGTCTTTCCTGCGAAATTCGTGTTTCAGTTTGCCACACTGCCTGGCACCAGGTGAGGCTTGGCATGGCCCGTAATCCATTACTAGTTACTACATCATGAAGGGATGAATGGGGATGGATGGGTGGTCAGAAACTGGGTGCAATCAGAAGCTAGGTGAGGGGCTGGAGAGATTAAGTCACTTGCCTGCGAAGCCTAAGGACTCAGGTTTCATTCCCCAGGACCCACATCAGCCAGATGCACAAAGGTGGCGTATGCATCTTGAGTTTGTTTGCAGTGGCTAGAGGCCCTGATGTGCCAATTCTTTCTCTCTCTCAAATAAATAAATAAATAAATAAATAAATAAACAAACATAAAGCATTAAAAAAAAAAGACAGGTGAGGAAACAGAACCCCAGGAGGAAGGACTTACAGGGCCAGGTTTGTGCCTATCAGGTGGGACTGGGTTTCTCCAGGTCATGATTTCCTTTTTTTGTTTTAAATTATTTTATTTATTTGAGAGAGAAAGAAGCTGAGAGAGAGAGAGAGAGGGGGGGGGGAGAATGGGCATACCAGGGCCTCTTAGTCATTGTAATCTCCAAACACATCACCGCCACCTTGTGCATCTGGCTTACATGAGTCCTGCGGAATTGAACCTGGGTCCTTTGGCTTTTCAGGCAAGTGCCTTAACTGCTAAGCCATCTCTCTAGCCCTGCAGGTCATGATTTCTATAACCAGACCAAGCCCCTTCCTGTTGTTCATCATTTAGCTGCTTTTCTTGCTGCTATGACAAAACAGCTGACACAAGCAGGCTAATGGAGGGAAGGTTGATTTTGTCTTGCAGTTTGAAGTACAGTCTGTCATGGTGGGGAAGAGCACAAGGCGGCTGGCCCTGTTTTTTCTACAGTCAGGACGCAGAGAGAGACGAATGCTGGTGCTCTGCTGTCTTTATTTTTTTTTTAATTATGTGTTTATTTATTAGAGCCACAGAGAGTGAAGCAGATAGAGAGGGAATGGGTACATCAGGGTCTCCAGCTACTGCCAAGGAACTCCGGATGCATGCGCCACCTGTGCATTGGCTCATATGGGTCCTGGGGAATCGAACCTGGGTCCTTAGGCTTTGCAGGCAAGCGCCTGAACTGCTGAGCCATCTCTCCGGCCCTCTGCTGCCCTTTGATTCAACCCAGGACCCAAGTTCAACGAATGGCATAGTCAGCCAGATCTCCCTGGAAATTACCTCACAGAAAAGCCCAGAGGTTTGTTTCCTAGGCAACTCTTAATCTCAAATTGACAATCGAGATTACAGGGTCAGGCTTTTCTGGGATCTGTAATGTTGACTCACTTCAGCATGACAACAATTTAAACCCAGTGAGGCATCAGGGATCTCCCAAGAGGGTACCTTTTGTTCTTACAGCCGTCTTTTCAGATCCTGTCTTCCAGGCAGCATGGAGGGTCCATGACTCTCTGTAACAGAAGCTTCGGGAGGGGTCTAAGCAAATGGTGAACCATCTGGAGAAAACCTTTCATGGTAACAACAATGAGGCTTATTCTGTTGTTTGGTTAGCCATTCGTTTCTTAATCCAACACATGTTTATTGAGTATCTGCTATGTACCAGACCAGTCATTGCGTTCATGGGAAAATAAAGAACAACTCATAACGTTTTACACCAGGGAAAATGTGTTGCCATGGCAACATGGAGGAAAGCTTAATCTAGAGATGGGTGAGGTATCAGTGGAGACAGTCAAGAGGAGGTGGGGGCCCATGCAGGGAAGAGTAGGAGGGAGGGGGCTGGAAAGATACCGCCTAAGACTGAGACACATAGGCGCCTGGTGTCACTGCGGCAGGAGGTCGGGCGTCCAAGTCTGACCTTTGATCTAGGAGCACAGGGACCACTGTGCAGGGTGTTAGAGGCGGGAGGTGGCTGCCCAGTCGGAGTGAGGGCGGAGCTGAACTTCCGTGTGCCCGTCACCTAGCTCCACGCGGACCAGTTCAATGGCCAAATTTATTTTAAGTCCTTTCTTACCTCCTCCTCTTTCTCTTTACTTGTCTTTTGGATGTCCCTTGATTTACAACAGGGTTATGTCTTGACAATGCAGCTACATCCCGACAGGCCCAAAACTATAAATACTATAAATACAAAAATGCGGGCTGGAGAGATGGCTTAGTGGTTAAGGCGTTTGCCTGCAAAGCCAAAGGACCCAGGTTTGATTCCCCAGGACCCATGTCAGCCAGATGTACAAGGTAGCGCATGCATCTGGAGTTCATTTGCAGGGCTAGAGGCCCTGGTGCACCCATTTCTCTCTAGCTCTCTCTGTCTGCTTCCTTCTCTCTCTCTCTCTTTCAAATAAGTAAATAAAATATTAAAAAAGTAAATACAAAAATGCATCTGATACAATGAACCCAGAGAACATTATTGGTTAGCCTCATCTACGTGAAATGTGGTCAGGGTACTCACACGAGCCCACACTTGGGTAAAACTGACCTACACAAGCCTATGTGTATCTGTGGCATATCGGTAACCTAGGATGCACGGGGCGCGTTTGCATCCTCACAGAGCTGGGGAGGCCACTTAACCTTTGTCAGAGGACCATCTGCCTTTTGAAGCCAATCCCTGATACTGGTTGTTTTTTTCTTCCCTGAAACATGTTTTGAAAAACATTTTATTTATTTATTTATTTATATGACAGAGAGAAAGAGGGAGAAAGAGAGAGAGAGAGAGAGAGAGAGAATGGGCACGCCAGGGCTCCCGTCATTGCAAACGAACTCCAGACGTGTGCGCCCCCTTGTGCATCTGGCTAACGTGGGTCCTGGGGTCTCGAACCCAGGTCCTTTGGTTTTGCAGACAAATGCCTTTACTGCTAAGCCTTCTCTCCAGCCCTCCCCCAAAACATTTTAATATGTGTTTCTTTGACATGTCAAAACACAGAGACATAAGACTATAATCCCGTCAAAGAATGGCCAGCTCCCAAATGAATATAAATGCCCAGTTACTTCTTCCATTAATCTTGAGGTTCTCATAACTTGTTTGCACCAGGGTCTGATCAAGTCCATACACTGCAATCAACTGATCTGTCTCCTAACTCACGGGTTAGTCTTTCTCCTCTCTGTTTCTCTGCAGCATCTGTGTTACAGGGTTTCTTAGCCCCGTGTTGCTCACAGCTCAGATTGGCTGATTGTTTAAGGGGTCCCTCTGTTCTCTGAGATTGCTGTGCTTCTGGGGGTGAATGGGGTTCAGGCTCAGCTTTTTGGCTAAGTAAACCTCCTAGGTCATGTCTTGGTTCATAGTACTCTAAGGTCAGGAATTTTCTTCTGGAGGCTTAGAGACTATTTAACAATTGAGTGGATTAAGTAGTCGGAACAGCCTAATAAGTATTTGTAGTCGAACAATTAAGTGGCCATTTGAAAACTCATATATGTTAAATGAAATATTCTAATTGCATTAAAAATATTTATTTTATTTAATTCTTCACATGTGTATGGGCATGCTTAATTTTCAATGGTTCATCAGAACTGCCTTGATGACTCCAGGCTGGCTTCCTTTCGTGTTGTGGAGAGCTTCCACTCAACTTCTGATGATCTGCTAGTAATGGTCACACAACGGAACCAGTGCCTCTGAGAACCCAGGTGGGAACTCCAAATGAATGATAAGATCAAGTCCCTGGTACAGAAATGTTATTTGGGAGAAAGTCCAGCAGTGTTCCAGAGCGTCCCCTGAGGGAGGGGACCAGGCTCGGCCATCCACACAGCCGTGGAAACCTGCCTTGTGTCCCTGTTGTGAAATGGGCATGCTGATGTCCTCTTGCCCCCCCCCCCCACCGGGTTATTTCCGGGCTAGGAAGACCACACATGAGCAAGAGCTTTGCAAAGCCGTGGAGGCTCCAGGGCAATCGCCTAACCCAGGAGTCCGTGGCCAGGCTGCGCAGGAAATCGGACAAATGCAGTCTCCGATGACTGGTGGAGTTTCTGCAGCTCTGAGCTCGGCCCACCCTCCCGGCGCGAGGAGAGCGAGGGCCGCGCTAACAGTGTTTATTTTAAAGCCACCACATCCCCGTACTTCATCACGCCACAGAGCGAGGCATTGAGGTTGGACCGCTCCGCAAATATTTATAGAGCACCTCCTAGGAGCCGGCCATTGTTCCGCTCTCTGCCAGCACCAGAAGAACAAATAGGTATTGTTCCTGCTCAGATGGGGCCTATAGTGTGAGGGGGAACGACATAAAAAAAGCAACAGTCTCAGCAAATAACCCCCGCACTAATAAATATGTGACTCGGAGCCATGACAAATGCCATGAGGGAGAAGCTGCGAGTGTGAGGAGAGAGCGTGGCGGGCCGGGCTGGAGCACCACGGATGCTGGGGGGAGCCGCTCCTGGGCTGGACGCCTCACTGCGCTTGGGAATTTAAGGCTTCCAGAAAAAGGACATCCACGTGAAGGGTCACAGGCTACAGGGGCTGACAAGAAAGCCAGAAAGGACAGCAGAGGCCATGCCACCAGGGCCTTGAGCTCCTTTCCATTGCCTTGGCCATGACACTGAAGCCCCAGAGGGACAGACAGCTGGGTGACGGCATGGCCCTGTAGACAGTAGGGACAGAATATGGGATAGGGCAGAGCAGCAAAGGAGAGGTAGGTGGTGACAGGCAAGAGGTGGCCGTGAGTAGAGGGGAAGGGTCGGCAGGGGGCTCTGGTCAGGGTAGGCACCCAGGGTGAGGAAGACAGAGGGTTAGGACATAGGCTTCTGCAGCGAGCCCAGGATGTCCCATGTCCAGTGGTGGAAAGTGTGACGAGAGCCGACAGCCAGGAGGACGACACATGTCCACAGGCGCCCAGAAGGAAGTAGGCTGGGTGCTAGCTGGCATTATCGAGCGGGGGGCCCGGATCTTAGCATCCCGAGGCCCGCCCTCAGTGACGCGCCTCCCCCAGCGCTCCAGCAGCTGGGATTGAACGTAAGGCTTCACCGCAAACACACGAGGCTGTGGGTCATTTTACACTCCAACCGCCACAACCGCTTAACTTGTTACAGTTTTTGGTTTATAATTTCATCCATCCGTGCACCCCCCTCCCCACACACCCCAAATCATGACTATCCTGCAGCAGTTGATAACCGAGGTGCATGGTGGAATGAAAACGGACAGTGCAGGGCTGGAGGGATGGCTCAGCGGTTAAAGGCGTTTGCTTGCAAAGCTTGCTAGCATGGGTTCAAGGCCCCGGCACCCATGTGAAGCCAGGTACAAAAAGTGGCACAAGCAACTGGTGCTCATTTGCTGTGGCAAGAGATACTGGTACCCATACCATGTACAAGTGAGTAAAGTAAAAAGAAATTTTTTTTAAATATATAAGTAATGGGCTGGAAAGATGGCTTAGTTAAGCAGCCACCTGCGGAGCCTAAGGGCTCAGGTTTGATTCCCCAGGACCCACGTAAGCTGGATGCACAAGGTGGCGCGTGCATCTGGAGTTCATTCACAGCAGCTAGAGGCCCTGGCATGCCTATTCTTTCTCCATCTTTCTCTGTCTTCCCTCTCTCAAATAAAATAATAAAAATAAAATATTTAAAAATATATAATTAAAGGAAAGAAAATGAACAGTGGTACACACAAGGGGTCAGCGTCCATGATGGCCTCTTGCTGGGCAAAGCCTCTTTCAAAGCAGAATAAGGTGAATGGTCGCAAGATATCGATGGTGTTGAGTGGGGGGAGGCACTTAGCCCCCATGTCAGCCCCCCATGTGCTATCCTGGGTTACGTTTCAGCACATGCTCCTTGTGAATGAGGACCTGGGAGTACATGTGGCACCACGTGGCAGAGCAGAGCAGGAATTATTTTTTTTTTGGCATGTATTTGTGACGTGTGTGTGTATGTACCTAAGTGTTTGCCTGTGTGTGCGGTGCACATGCGTGTGAAAGCTAGAGGTGGATGTCGTTGTCTTCATGATAGTTTTTTTTTTGAGACAGGATCTCCCACTGAATCCAGAGCTCACCAGTTTGGTGAGACCGGCAAGCGCTAGGGTTAGAGGTGCGTGCTGCCACGCCCAGCTTGATGAGGGGGGACCCGAACTCAGGTCCTCATGATTGTACAGCAAGCGCTTTACCAACCGAACTGTCTCCCTGGTCCCTTTTATTTCCCAAACTTTGTCTCTACTGTGGTCTGTCTGACTCACTGCAGGAAGCTTGCTTAGGTCCACCCGATCACATTTATGTGGCACAGAGTTGTTCTTTTTTTTTTTTTTTTTTTTTGGTTTTTTCAACGTAGGGTCTCACTCTAGCCCCAGGCTGACCTGGAATTCACTATGGAGTCTCAGGCTGGCCTCGAACTCACGGCGATCCTCCTACCTCTGCCTCCCAAGTGCTGGGATTAAAGGCGTGCGCCACCACGCCCGGCTGAGTTGTTCTTTTTAAAACAATATTTTATTTATTTATTTGAGAGAGAGAGAGAGAGAGAGAGGAAGAGGCAGATAGAGAGAATGGGCATGCCAGGGCCTCCAGCCACCACCAACGAACTCCAAACGCATGTGCCACCTTGTTCATTTGGATTATGTGGGTACTGGGGAATTGAACCTGGTTTATTAGGTTTCTCAGGCAAGTGACTTAACCGCTAAGTCACCTCTCTAGTCTGGCACAGAGTTTTTACTTAGCTCAGGGAAAGAGACTTTGCCTATTTTGTTTTCTTTATTTTGCTTTGTTTTTTTTCAAGGTAGGGTCTTGCTCTAGCCCAGGCTGACCTGGAATTCACTATGTAGACTCAGGCTGGCCTTGAACTCATAGTGATCCTCCTACCTCTGCCTCCCATGTGCTGGGATTGAAGGCGTGTGGTCTATCTGCCCCACTGTAGGAAGCTTGCTTAGGTCCAGCCAATCATGCGCCACCTTGTGCTTCTGGCTTATGTGGGTACTGGTGAATTGAACCTGGGTCCTTATGTTTCACAGGCAAGTGCCTGAACTGCTAAGCCATCTCTCTAGCCCTATAGTCATTGCTTTTAAGTAACCCTTATTTTATGTATAATCGCCCTAAAGTATTCCAGTCATGACACTGGTGTTTCAGAGATGTCAAAGAGAAGCCAATGAGTGCTTCTTTAGCCGAAAAGGTGAATATTCCTGACTTAATAAGGGAAGAAAGAAAGAAATGTATGCTGAGCTCACCAAGATCTGTGGCAAGAGCAAACCTATCTGTGAAACTGCAAAGAGCAGCTTTCATCTGAAGCGCTGCTGACACATCCTGCGTTTGTAAAGTCAGTGTCCCAAGCTGATGTGCAAATGGCAAACGCTTAGCAGATGTCTGCAGCCTCTCGCTGCAGTGGAAGCAGACTGCCCTGTCCAGCGGGCCAGCCGGCCGCTTCCTTCTCAGCTTATGACAGGACGGAGCTCTTGAGCTTCCAGAATCCACCCCCTCCCTGTGACAGGAGCTGAGGCAGCCCAGCAGCACCCCTAGAAGAGGCTCCCTGCTCCACGCAAGGAAAATACAGAGCGACCTATGTACAGAACTAAGCTCCTGAAATTGCGCTAAATTATTTGATTTAAATACTGCTCTATCTAGGGATGAAACCAAGGCAATGTGGATCCCCATTAATAATGAATGATTTGCCGTATTCTAATCCTGTTAAGCATACAGTTCCTCTGCAAATGTATTAGTGGCGATGTGTGTTTGTGAATTAAGCCCTTGGTGTATCAGGTTTATGAGCCTAATTGTCTATTCAAAAGACTATCATTTTATCACCTCATGAAAATTAAAAAGGTCCCCTTTGTTGGAGCATTTGGTTAATCCTCCGAATGGTATTTTCTCTTTCTTTCTCATTTCCTTTTCATTGAGCTTTATTATGATTTAAATGCAACTGAAGCAAATCCTGCCGTTATACCAAAATTGATTATTAAAATAACACTGATAATTGTACACAGGTACTAGGAAATAACATGTATAGCGCTCTAGCAGGGAGATTAAACACACCCTCTCCCATGGTATCGAAGAAGATGCAGGGTACTTTATAAAAATAGGAGAACCGTCAAATATACCTCTGAAATGGGTTAAAGATTTAGGGACTGTTCTACCTCAAGGAAGTTTGAGTGATCTCTGCTAACATTTTTATCTGGATCCAAGAGAATAATATCCGATGAGAAGGTATGAGAAGATCATCAGGAGCTATCTTAATATTAGGCTCTTATGTGGCGGGGGGGGGGGGCGAGCTTTCCTATTTAGCTCCTTTATTCATTTTCTTCTAACTATGTCTTTTTCTTTGTTGAAAGAATAAAAACCCTTTCAGATGAAAAAAAATCGGTGCCTGCTATCTGTCACAAAATAGTACTCAGGGGAAAGTTTGAGCAAAATTCTGTTTGGCTGCATTTGAACACCAAAAAGAATTCATGTTTTTATTTTTTTTTCAAAGTTAAAAAAATAACCTTTTCTTTTTAGTATGTGTTTAGAAAACTCAAAGGTATCTTTGTCTTTAAACTTCAAGTGGCTAAGGACTTACAACTGCTCTGCTTGAAGAATTTTCTTTTAAGAAGAGAAGTTTGAAGAGCCGAGAAAAGTGCGGCTCAGCTTTCTGCCCAGCTCCTGGTGCTGCTCTCCCTCTCCGGGAACATGCGGAATCCAGGGCTGAGTATCTACGGCAGTGAACAAAGGGACAGGCGACCCGCGCCTCACCTAGGCTCTAAGGAGGGGACCATCCAAGCCATATTTGGTCCAGACACGATGCACACGTGCCTTCATGGTATGACAGCTTTCTTTCCTCGAGAAATTAATTTCAACATTGCCCGATGGTCTTTGGAGTTACATTTGATACAATGGCCCAGGGAAGTGGAGAGCTGTTGGTTTCGTCAACCAACTTTGGTGTCAGCTTCCTGACTTGAGAGGATGTCCCCTTTGGGACTCTCAGTCCACACGGATTTCTCGGGCCGGACTCACCCCATGCTGCTGCAGCTAACAACACCATGGGAGAATTCTGACTGCTTCCCCATACTGATTTTTCAGAAGGAAAATAAGGCAGCGAGAGCTGGGCTGGGACTTGTGTTTTCACTTCAGGATGAGGGAAGCACAGGGTTGTGGACCGCTGGTGGCCATCTTGCCACACGAGGAAAGTGGCAGTTGTTGAAGGAAGCAAACACAGAGGAGGGGAGGGACGAGAAACAGAGCTGCCTACTTGGTCTGCCCTGCATTATTCTGCCCATTTTTTAATTATTTTAAATTTGTTTGCTTTGTCAAGTCTGAGTTGCATTTCTTTTCTTTCTTTCTTTTTCTTTTTGTTTGGTACACAAAAGGATTTTTGTCTAATGTTTTCGAGCTGGACAAGATACTTTAGAGAAACATTGGAAGTCACGTCTGCCATTTTCCATGGGCTAGAAACAAGCCACTCATTCCAGCTGAACTCAGGGGACAGGTCCAGACACCGTCATGGGGTGTTCCAGGTCACCGTAGGATGTGTTCACTACAGAGTGCTAACAGGCAGCTGGGGTGGGCTGGGTTTCTGGTTGTCTCACTGCTGTTGTTGGGCCAGATGCCCTTTAAACTTGTGGTACAAGGCTGGAGAGATGGCTTAACGGTAAGGCACTTGCCTGTGAAGCCTAAGGACCCAGGTTCGATTCCCCAGGACCCACGTAAGCCAAGAGCACATGGTTGCGCATGTGCCTGGAGTTCGTTTGCAGTTTCTAGAGGCCCTGGCGCACCCGTTCTCTCTAACTGCCTCTCGCTCCTTTTCTCTCATAAATGAATAAATAAAAAGATCAATTAATTAATAAATACGTAAAATAAGTGTGTGACACAGCGAGGAAAGGTTCCATTTAATCCTTACAGGTTACTCTTTCCCACTGCGAGTTCCTCACAGGCAGCTTTCCTCTTGCCTGACGCCCCATCTCTGATTTGTTTCCTTTTCTCTCCAGCTGTGTGTAGGAGTTATGGAAAGTTGAGATTTCCCAGGCAACAATCGGGCCAGACCTTTGGATTTTTTTTTAATATATATTCTTTTATTGACAACTTCTATACTTACAGACAACAAAACATGGTGTTTTCCTTCCCTCCCCCACTTTCCTCTTCATAACTCTGCTCTCCATCATATCCTCACTCTCCTCTCTCCATTTCTCTCTCTCTCTCTCTCTCTCTCTTTTTTTTTTTTTTTTTTTTTTTTGAGGTAGGGTCTCATTCTAGCCTAGGCTGACCTGGAATTCACTGTGTCGTCTCAGGGTGGCCTTGAACTCATGGAGATTCTCCTACCTCTGCCTCATGAGTGTTCCACCACACCCAGCTTAGTCTCTCTTTTAATTTGTTGTCATCATCTTTTTCTCCTATTATGAGGGTCTTGTGTGGGTATTGCTAGGCACTGCGAGGTCTTGGATATCGAGGCCAAATTCTGTCTGGACAGTTGTATGTAAGGAGTGGTACCCTTCCTTTGGCTCTTACATTATTTTCGCCACCTCTTCTGCAATGAACCCTGAGCCTTGGAGGGTGTGAGATGTTTCAGTGCTGGACACACCTCCGTCCCTTCTTCTTAGCACTATATTGCCTTTTGGGTCATCCCAGTGGTCATTGCCATCTGAAAAGAGAAGCTTCTCTAACCAGAAGTGAGAGTAGCACTAATATATGAGTATGAACAATAAGTGTAGTGCTTTCTGGGCAATTTGGTTAGAATAATATATGCATTTATCCAGACAAGAGCAGGCTTTATAGCAGGTTCATGAACTCCCCTGCCATAGGCTTTTGATTAGGTTTTCAGTACCAGGCATGTATTCCCTCCCATAGAGTGGGTCTTCAGTCCAATTAGAGAGCAGTTGGTTTCCCCCAGAGCAGACATGCCACTATTGCACTTGTTCAGTCATTTGACCTGTCTGGCCAAACTTGAGGTTTCCAGTGTCCACTGTTTTCACCGCTGATGACTTTTGTCTCCCATTTTTTTTAACCTGACCTGCAGAATCTGTGACTTCATGCTGACAACAGTAAGCCTAAAGTTAAAGTAAGGGACAACTTAGTGCCCGAGGGTCATGCTGGAGGATGTGTGGTGCTCCTTGGTATTGTCTTGAGTACAAGACACACTCTTGGTTCCTCTGTCTACCTGATATATGGCCCCAGGAGGTGACCAAGATTCAGTGATGTGGTGTGGTCTTTCCTAGAAGGGGCAACCCAAGGCAGGCTTATACAACACACTCAGGGACTGGAGAGATGGCTTAGTGGTTAAGGTATTTGCCTGTGAAGCCTAAAGACCCTGGTTAGATTCTCCAGTACTCACATAAAGCCAAACGCATAAGGTGGTGCATGCATCTGGAGTTTGTTTGCAGTGGCTAGAAGCCCTGGTGAGCCCATACTCTCTCTCTCTCTCTCTCTCTCTCTCTCTGTCTTTTTCTCAAATAAATACATAAAATATTTAAAACACACACACACACACACACACACACACACACACATACTCAGGGCTGGGGCGATAGCTCAAGCAGTAAAGCGCTTGCCTTTCAAACATGAGAACCTGAGTTTGATCCCCAGAACCCATGAAAACGCCAGGCATGGTAATGCACATCTATAATCCCAGCTGTGGGGAGGAGGAGGCAAGAAGATCTCTAAAGTCCGTCAGCCAGTCTAGTCTGATTAGGAAAAAGTTCCAGGCCAGTGACAGTCCTTGTTGCAAAGAGATGGACGGTATACCTGAAGAGGACACTGGAGGTGTCTTTTGGCCTCTACATGCACACACGCACACGCACACGTGCGTTCATATACACCAGTGCCCAAACATGTACACGCACACATCACACGTATATCTTTGTGAAAACGAAATAAGAAAGCCATGCTGAGAAGGTCTGCCGAGTGCTCACGGCCTCAGCCTCCTTCTCTCCACCTCTGACTCCACCTCTCCACTCTTCTGTCTCCATTTCTCCAGGAGGCATCTGCACATTAAGACATTTCTCACTGATCTCTGGTGTGTACAAGGGCCCACGTGGCTCTCTTCTCCTCATGTGGGATGAGCTGGCCTCAGTTACTAAAAACTATTCCTCCTAGTTAAGGGTTCACTCACCAGCACCCCAGCAAGGTGGAGGACAAAAACTTATTAAATATCACAATACAAACATGCCTGCTGGACTTAGAGTCACCAACAAAACATAATCATGCTATTCCCAGCAAATAGTGACACTTATTTATTTTGTATCTTTGCTGACATAGTCTATTTAGCCCAACAGTTCTCAGCAAAAGTGTTCAGTCTCCTGTGCCTTTATTCAATCTAAACCACAGACCATGCTTCAGGCTTTCTGGGAGTTTTGAATTGTGTGTGTGTGTGTGTGTGTGTGTGTGTGCGTGCGCTTGCGTGATCACGTGTACATTCTACAGGCCCCGTATTTGTGATAGGAGCCTAGAAATTGACCCCAGATGAATTTTGTAGCCTGTGAAAACGTTACTACTTTCCATTGTCAATTCTGTGTAGCGCGGGAAATATTAGAGGTAGCAGCTATCATTCTGTGTTTCAATTTAAAATTCAATTCAATTCACATAGGTGCAATTTAACAGTGCCGCAAACATTTTCTTGTCTCCGAGAAAACACCTCTCCATGCCTCTCCCCATATGTGGAAAAGAGCTGAGGGACACACACATACACACATGCACACTCACCTGTCTGCTGTGGGTGTGAGTTCTACTCGCACTGTGAACTTGCTGGGGACTAATCTTGCATGTCTAATTTTGGCTGAAACTCAAAGATGGGAATTGCAAGACGTAATGACTCTCCTGCTTCGATGACTTGGTGGGGGGTGCGGATTAATTCTAAGATGTATTTGATCAGCTTGAAATATCAGAGATTTTGCTAGATAAGAGCAAGAATTCTAAAAGGAACCTTTAATAAATGGAGAGTATTCCATTATCTTATTTTAGTCCCGTGACAGGGTCATTTCAGCCACATGTCTGGCTTGTCACCTTCATTACACCATTTTTTTTTTTTTTGAGAGATTGTCTTATATCATTTTGGAAAACCTCAGTGCTAGAATTTGATGGGCTCTCTTCCCTTGTGAATTATTCGTACACTTGCTTCTCTTGCGGTAAAGGCCTGGTATGTGGAGGAGAAACTCAACTAGGCCTGGTGACTTTGGCCCAAGGTCTCAATGACTACACAGAGAATGCAAAGTGAGTGACATATTTGTTTGCTCAGTCTCTATTAAGACACACTTGCTCACTCATTAGTAAATGGCCAGGTGGGTGAGGGGGCCTCCCTGGGGTTCCCAGATGCCCCGCACATGTTGCCTAATGTCCTGGGCTCTGCAGAACATTCACAAAATTAACAGGCTCACCAAATATGTTTTTCTTGTTCATTAACTCAATAAAGCCCACTGGTTTTTTTTTTTTTTTTTTTAGACTCACAGCAGCAAGTTGTAAATGATGTATGAAATGAAAAATCTTTTCTTGCCCAGTGAGTAGGGCAAGAGCGCTGACGGTGCCCTGTCTCATTGTTGCTGTGGCTGCAGTAATGTCTAGACACCAGCCGGCTCGGAGGTAGCAGTGGTGACCTCAGGCGGGGCCAGCGACCGCCCCCTGGGAAGTCGAGGACAATGGGGTTGAAAGAAGACCAGCCTGCCGGGCATGGTGGCACACGCCTTTAATCCCAGCACTTGGGAGGCAGAGGTAGTAGGATCGCCATGAGTTCAAGGCCACCCTGAGACTCCATAGTGAATTCCAGGTCAGCCTGGGCTAGAGTGAGACCCTACCTTGAAAAAACCAAAAAAAAAAAAAAAAAAAAAAAAAAAAAAAAAAAGGAAGACCAACCTGGAAGCTGATGGCTGCTCTTTGGGGACATGAATCCTATGGTTGGAGTTGGGATGTTCCCTTTGGTCCCCTTGGTGTGTGAGACATTGTCCTTTGGCTTCATTCAGCGTCATGAATTTGTCCCTGTTGATCTCAATGTGCTATTTCGCTCCTGTAGTGGGTTGAATGTAAAGTGTCCCCCGTGCACTCATGTTCATGCCTACACACACCAGTCTCTAAGAGCCAACTAGGTTGCCTACTCCAGAGATGACCTGTGCTCACTGGCCGTTATGGCCCTGGGTTAGGAAGCACTCCAGACTCCGTGTTCTCATGATTGCCAAACTCACCCCGACTGAACTGAACCCCAGCACCCATATCACATTGACGTCACACAGGCCTGCGGGTCGTTCTCTGACTTCAGGAAGCTTTGCTCGTCTCTAGGGGCCGCAGGTGTCAAATGTATATTCTGGCTGCAGGAGGCAGTGTCATTTCCGAACTCCCACGTCTCGTTCTTGTCCCCGTCACCCTCAGTTGCACAGTGCTGGTCACTGCATGCCCACTGTGCTGTGCTGGAGTGGACAGTAGCGATGTTGAAACTCTTACCACCTCTGAGCGGAGTTCTCTGGGTAAATGATGACTGTGAATTTTTTTTTAAATTTTT
Organism: Dipus sagitta; assembly: GCA_036346955.1. NCBI lineage: Eukaryota > Metazoa > Chordata > Mammalia > Rodentia > Dipodidae > Dipus > Dipus sagitta. Next base: position 130,504,529 of record CM070778.1, on the reverse strand, counting down.
TTCTTCATTTTTTATTTATTTGAGAGCGACAGACACAGAGAAAGAGGCCGATAGAGAGAGAGAGGGAATGGGCGCGCCAGGGCTTCCAGCCACTGCAAACGGAACTCCAGATGGGTGCGCCCCCTTGTGCATCTGGCTAACGTGGGTCCTGGGGAATCGAGCCTTGAACCGGGGTTCTAAGGCTTCACAGGCAAGCGCTTAACCGCTAAGCCATCTCTCCAGCCCGATGACTGTGAATTTATGTCTGGATGTGGACTCGATTTAGGGTGAATTTCTGGGACATGAGCTTCACCCATATTTTCCAGCCACTAACAGCCTGGCTTACATTTGAGTAAATAGATTGGTATCATCTCGGGGGTGCATGGAGCCTGTCTCTAAAGCAGAGGAGACTGGATTGGAACTTGGTTCTGCCACACTTTCATGCACACTTTCACAGCAGTGTGCATGGCCAATGCCGTTAGGACTTCATGGTTCTGTCCTGTGCCCCACGGTTCACAGTAGCAGCTGAGATCAGTGGACGAACTGACCCAAGGCTGACTTGGGTGGCTGTGTGGATCTAAGGTTCTGTTCTTCAGAAATGCCCGATAGACCAAAAACCTCTGTCAGGACACTGCATGCAGACCCCAAAAGATGACAGCTCATGGTAAAAAACAAACAAGCAAACAACAACAACAATCTGCCACAGACATTGTTGCTCTGCAAATACTAGAATTATGTTCATCTGGGGAATCAGGAGTAGCTGTGTTTTTAGCAGATAGAGCGTGCATATTTTGATAGTCACAGCAAAACCTCCATCCGTCTCCATTCTCCTTCCACCCATAAACCCCAGTGCTTTGTAGCCAAGATTTCCACTAAGATTAGCAGGTACCAGTCTGAATGATGCAGGTGTTTCGATAATTACCACCTATAAAATAACATTCTTAGACAGCCGAAACCTGGATGCACTCACCCTAGGAACAGCTTTGAAACTGTCTACGCCACGGTGAGGATAACGTGATGCTACATGTGCAGTGGGAAGTATGGTGGTGGTGACGAGCCCTTAACAAGTCACATGCTTGACAAAAGGCTGTGGACCTCGCTTGGCGTGTGTGGCGATTTGAATGGATGTCCCTCCCAATGACTCAGGCATTTTATTCAAGCTTGTGACTTGGTGTCACTGTGGGTGGATGTTAGGGTCCAGCCCTGAGGTGTGTTTAGGGCCAGATCCTGGAATTCCAGTCTAAAGATACGCAAAGTGCTTGAGCTCTGCCTGGGGTCCCGGAGAGTGTTTGCTCGTGGTGCTATTTCTCTGTCTGCGTGGACCTGTGAAAGGGGGCCAGCCCCTTCCACCATGATGAAACTTTCCCTGGATCTGTAAGCTTCTATAAAATCTCTTCCTCCCATCAACCGTGCCTGGCTTGGTGGTTTACCCCAGCAACATAAAGCTGACTACAGCAGAGTCTCTCTAAACCCACAAGATGAGACGCTATGCAGCGGTAAGGAAGATAGACTCAGCGGAGGGAGGGAGTGCAAAACAAAGGGGACGTGTCTGCTCTAGAAAACTCTCAGCTCTGAACACAGATGTACTGCTGAGAGCGTCTGCTATGTTTAGATCCCTCTCGTCACCCGGAATGGCCATGCTTCCAATTTCACTTTCCCTTCCAAGAAATTCTGAGAGGAGATGGCTTACATGTCACCTTTTACCACACTTAATCTGCCCCAGAAAGCACATGGGACTCTACCGTTTACATAGCTCCCCAGACTCGGCCTTTGAAGCAAGGCATGGAGATCCAGCTAGGAAGAGATGGAGATGAAAAGTGGGCATTGCGCTCCACGCGGCTCGCGCTTCAAGGCGAGCTTTCCACTTGGCCTGAATTGAAAAGATGCTGTCTGCGCACACGTCGGAGTCAGCTTGAAAGGCATTCTCCGCACAATGCTCGGAAATCAAAGAGGACATTTCCCCTTAAATTTTGAGCATGTCAGACACACACCCCACCCTGTAGGACACTAAGAGGATAGATACACATGCATATTTATGACTTTGCGGTTTTTCTAGAGCTTTCTTTCTTGCTGGAAACTCAAAGGCTTTGCAAATGTTACCTTGGGGAGACCCTGAGTGCTGGGGAGGAGCCTGAGATAGATGTGGGGTTACAGTTTGCCTTGGGTGTAGGCTGCGTGGAGTCGCCTTGAAGCCCATGGGACCCTCTTACTCTTACAGTCTCTGGGGCAGGCCACTTGCAAGCTGGGTGACAACCCATCCCATGATGAAATTCCTTCTGCTCATAAGATATTCGTTTGTTCTTTGGTCTTCGAGGAAACTTCGATGACACTGATCACAACTCGCGCATTTGGGCTCCTCCGCAGTTACCTTCTCAGCTTGGCCGCCGTCGGTCCTGCCAGGCATTTCGCTAAGGTCCCTCTCTTGGGACAGGCTGGCTGATTTCCTCGCCTTCCTCATCGCTGCGTGGGAGGTGTTGGAGCCTGTGAGATATGGGGGCGGGGAGGTGGGCATCCAAGAGCCTCCAAGGGACCTTCGTGTATTTGGATTTCAGCTGCAATAATTCCTGGCTGTGGTTTGGGACATGTGACCTGGCCTTGGTAAGGTTTGTTTTCCCATCTCTAAAATGGGAATAATACAGGTCCCAATCACAGGTTTGTGAGGGTTCGGTGAGGTATGATAGCAATTTTGCACCACGTCGGGCACGTATTTCCCCACTACATTGGAAAAGTAGTGGCGCTTGTGTTTTAAAACAGTTGTGTGTTTGAGAAGTTGTGTAAGAGCATCAGCTTGGAGAAGGAAGGACTAGGGCATATGTCCTTGCACAGGAGAGTGTCTGTGTGTCCGTAATCACTCTCTCGATTTCTATCCTTGTGGTCACCGCTCACTGACAAATATTTAGAAATGGATAAATTGAGCTGGGCAAGGTGGCACATGCTTATCACCCTCAACAACGGGGAAGCCGAGGTGAGAGAATCGGGAGTTGGAGGCAAGTGAAGCTGATCGCAAAAGGACAAACACTGGGTGTGTCCCCTGCTGAGAGGGACCTGGGGTCATCAGAGCCACAGACAGAAATGCAGTACTTTTGGGGGCTGGCAAAAGGGTGTGGAAATTTAGCGTTTCATGGGACAGAGCTTCCAGCCTGGGGTGAAGACAGATTTCTGCAGCTGGAGGCTGGCAGTGACTGCATTAATTTAAGGAGGTGTCCACACTTCAAAATGGCTAACAGGCAAATTTCATGTTGTGCGTATTTTACCACAGTAATAAAAGAATCATAAGTGATGTTTTTGCAAAGAGAAACTCCTTTGGTACAGTAAATAATTAGGTTTTTAGTTTTACTGAGGCGTATTTTCTACATATTGGCCGAATCATCCATCCATCACAAATATATTCCACACTTGGTTTATATTGGATATTTCAGAAATTCATAAGGGTGGCGAAAGGCACAGCTCTCTCGCCAGTTTAGCAGGGAAAAGAATGCCCCGAGGCACAGAGAAGGGAGGGAAACAGAAGACGGTCTCGAAGCAAGAGATTATGGGCAAGGGGAAAAAATGCAAAATGGAGAGTGAGGGAAAGAGTGGGAGAGAGAAAAATGGAGGACACTCATCAAGCCGCCACCACGGTGTTTCTCGAGTTTCTTTCCTCATTGCTTTAATGGACTCCCGGACAGAAACAAGCTAAGGGAAGACAGAATAGTGCTGGCTCATGGCTTGAGAAGCAAAGACCACCGTAGTGGGAAATGACTGTGGGAGTGGAGAGCTCTGATCAGAGCCAGGGCTGGTCTAATAACCTTCAAGGCTTGCCCCAGTGACCCCATGTCTGTCAGCTAGGCTTTGTGTCCACAGTCTTTTGAAGTAGTGCCATCAGCTGAGGACCGACTATTCAGACCCACAAGACTGTGGGGGACACTCTACCTTCAAACTGCAAGCAGGTGTGCTAACTGAGCAAATACAGGCCTATACAGGCCTTTGAATATTGGGTGAAGTGCCTTTGAATTGAATTAGCATGGAGCTAGTTTCTTTAAAAAAATATTTATTTATTTATTTATTTTTTGTTCAGTTTATTTATTTATTTATTTATTTGAGAGTGACAGAGAGAGGAAGAGGCAGATAGAGAGAAAGAGAGAGAATGGGCGTGCCAGGGCCTCCAGCCACTGCAAATGAACTCCAGACGCGTGCGCCCCCTTGTGCATCTGGCTAACGTGGGTCCTAGAGAATCAAGCCTCGAACCGGGTTCCTTAGGCTTCACAGGCAAGCGCTTAACCACTAAGCCATCTCTCCAGCCCAAGAATATTTATTTATGTATTTGAGAGAGAGAGTAAGAGAAAGATGGAGGAGGGGGGGAGGAAGAGAGCGAGAGAAAGAAGAGAGAGCTTGACAGAGAGAGAGAGAGAGATTGACAGAGAGAGAGAGAGAAGAGAGAGAGAATGGGCACATCAGGGCCTCTCGCCACTGCAAAGGAACTCCAGACATAGACACATACCACTTTGTGCATTTGGATTTATGTGGGTACTGGGGAATCGAACTCAGATCATTAGGCTTTGCAGGCAAGTGCCTTAACCACTGAGCCATTTCTGTAGTCCAAGGAGCTGGTTTTGAACTAATTAGATAAACAGTGTTGACAAAACATTAGTCATTGGCGGGACTTGGCTACAGTGAAGAAGGCTCATTTTGGGGTGACCCATGGTTTTTCTGTCCATGGCTAACACCTTTTCCAGGACCCAAACAACTCTTTCTGTATAGATGCCCCCTAGCCTGGTTGGAGTTTCAACTTTCCAAGTGCCTGCTGTGCATATAAACCTCCTCAGCAACCATACTTCCTTCCAATTCCCCAGCTTCTGTTTTGGCAACACGTTCTAGACACACACGAAACATGGTTTTGCCCCCCTGCCTCTCCTCAATCTCCTTCTCATAGACATCAAGCCATTTTGCTCTTTTCTCATGACAAAGGCCTGCTTGCGTGGAGAGGCCGTCTACTGTTATGGCAACGAAGGGGAATAAGTACTTGAAAGGAGGTAGTGGTGTTGGCAATAAGATGAGTGTTGGCAACTCTTCTGCAAGTGTTTTTAGTATAGTGATGGTAGTGTGTGTGGGGATCAAGGGCTGCAAAGGGATTTGCTAAGCAGAGTGTGGCTGAGAGGATATTGCACCTTGCACTCTTTCTTTACTTCATTCCCTCTTTCCTTCTTTCTTTCTCTCTTCCTTTATTTCCTACCTTTTCTTCCCACTCTCCCTCTTCCCTTCCCTCCCTCCCTTCCTCCCTCCCTCCCTCCCTCCCTCCCTCCCTCCCTCCCTTCCTTCCTTCCTTCCTTCCTTCCTTCCTTCCTCCCTTCCTTCCTTCCTCCCTTCCTTGTGTATGTGTATATGTGCATGTGCACCAATACGTATGTGCATGTGGAGGCCAGAGGACAGCCTTGGGTGGTGTTCCTCAGGAACACTGTCCACCTTTTTACAGAGGACCTCACTGACCTGGAGCTAGACTGTCTGGCCGGCAAGCCCCAGGGATTATAACTGTGTGCCACCATGCCTGGGTTTTAAAATGTGGGCTCCAGGCACAAAACTCAGGTCCTCATGCTTGTGAGCAAGCACTTTACCAGCCGAGCCATCTCTCCAGCCCCTTGCACATGCATTTCTCATGGATATTCATTCACCACAAGGCAAAAATCTGGGAAGAGTGTTCTCGTCAAAGCCTGCTGGGTTGCCCCTGCCACCCTTTTCCTCCCTATACTTCTACTCTGGTCACTGGATGTGAACAGTGCCCGGTGGATGAAGTGCTGTCTTCCCACGTGTCTGCAGTGAGCCAGCGCACACGTGACCTTCCCTAGGTGTGCATGATACAAGGGCCAGACATACTGACCATGCAGTCTACCCTCTCCTTCATCTTCGAGAATTGAACTTGGGTCCTTAGGCTTGGCAAGCAAGTGCTAACTGCTAAGCCATCTCTCCAGTTCATATACATATATTTTTAAAACTTGTCAAAACTATGACTAGTCAGACCCAAGAAACAGAAGGGAAGAAAAGAAGGCCTCCTTGTCCAGTGTGGTTCTCATCGCTGTCTGTGTTGCCAGTGTTGACCCTGCCACCTGCCAGGCCTGTGGGACAGTGAGTGGTGGGCCCTGCTAGCCACAGCCTGGCCCTTCAGGTTTTCTTTTTGCCTCTGCCAGACATGGCTCTTAGGCTTGTGGCTGCAGATCTGCCAGCGCTCCCCTTTTCCTACACCACTAAGAATCCCAGTTGCCTTCTGACCACTTTGCCCTTCCCAGTGTTGGCCCTCTCTGTGGTCCCTTTCCAGGTGTTGTTGGAAAGCCAGTGTGTGGGCTGGGCTCTGACTCCTTGTCTGTGCATGAGGGGGAAGGTTGGGATGGGTAGATACTTGTGACATCACCTTCAATAAGCAAAACAAAACATGAGCCACTTGCTGGCTTAAGACTGCTTATGGAGCTGCTGGCGAGGGTGCTGCTCAGGTGGCAGAGTGTTTGCCCAGCATACCTGAAGCCTTGGGGTTGATTCTTTTTCAAAAATATTTTTATTTTTATTTATTTATTTGAGAGAGAGAGAGAGAGAGAGAGAGAGAGAGAGGGAGAAAGAAAGAGAGAGAATTGGCACGCCACGGCCTCCAGCCTCTGCAAATGAACTCCAGATGCATGTGCCACCTTGTGCATGGGCCTTTTGTAGGTCCTGGGGAATCAAACCATGGTCCTTTGGCTTTGCAGGCAAGCACCTTAACTTCTCAGCTCCCTCTTTTAAAAATTATTTTTATTTTATTTTTGAGAGGCACAAAGAGAGAGAGAGAGAGAGAGAGAGAGAGAGAGAGAGAGAGAGAGAGAGAATGGGCATGCCAGGCCTTTCAGCCACTGTGAATGAACTCCAGTCATGTGCAGCCTCATGTGGCACATGTGAAACATTGCATGCTTGTGTCACTGTGTCTGGCTTATGTGGGACTTGGAGATTTGAACATGTGTTCTTGGGTTTTGCAGGCAAGTGCCTTAACCGTCAAGCCATCTCTCTAGCCTGGGGTTGATTTTTAACCTGTAATCTAGCACTTGGAAGGTAGAGGTAGGAGGATTAGAAGCTCAAGGTCATCTTCAGCTACATAGTAAGTTTGAGGCCAGGTTGGAATATAGGAGACCCTGTCTCCAAACAGCAGTATCCCAAAACTGACTTTTTGCTTCCAGAGACCTTTACCTCTGCTCTCTAAAATCCTGTAGGACCTTGAGTCATTCCAGCCTGTTGTCATACTGTGTACTCTTTCTCACCCCCCAAGCTTTTTCAAGACCCCTTGACATAACCACTGCCACTCCGAGAGGTACCCAAGACATGAAAGGGCATCACATGAGTGACAGGCTCTGCAGCCAGGTTGGGGGAATACGATCAAGTGAACTTGTGTTCCAGAAAGACTGAAAATTTTGGGTCACAGAGAAGGGGGCAATATTTGCCATGAAATCTCTGGTGGGGATCAGGTCTCTCGGCAAGAGGGAGCGCTCTCAAAGATGATCCTAGGGGTTGTTCCAGAGTTTTCAGACTTTGCCTGTAAGACTCTGAAGTCATTACTAAACTATATAAAGGGATTATGAATTCCTGCCAAACAGTGCCTGTAGGGTAAATAAATGTTGCTTTCACGTATGGCTTCTTCAAAGGCTTATTGGTATTTCAATTAATAAAATATAAATTTATCTTAAAGTATGATTTAATAGTTGCTTTCAAAAATAGATTATAGTGTATGTTTTTAAGTGGTAGCTACTAAAACTGCCACACGAGTATACTCAGATTTTCATATGTCTAGGTTTGAACCCCGACGTCAACATTGTGTGAGATATTTAAAATCCCTCTGTGTCCATTTACCTACGGAGTTCTAATCGGTGATACTAGAGTCATCATGTTGTTGTGGAGTTCAGAGGCACAATACCTATCTCAGGTTATGACTGTGTCCAACAATACTCACAAGAAATGTATGAGGTTCCTTCTTTTACAAAGCCAGCGGAGCCCGCTGAGAGTGTTGACGGGAGGAAGAGCCGAGTGCAGCGATGAGCCGAATATTCAATGTGAGATGTCTGGGTCTCTGAGGAGAGTTTTGATGCAGATGTTAGTTGACATTTTCATTTACATTAACGAGTCATACAAAAGTGAAATCACAAAGATAGATTTCAGAACTTCATTAATCTGTGAAATCACTAGAGGTGAACATCTTTGTTACTGAATTGATACAGTTTTGATGATGGACAGAATATTCCTTTAATTTTTTTGGTATTCGAACATGACTACAGGTCACACAGAAAACACACTTTCGGGGATGGGGACAGTTTCACCCACTCTTCACATCCCCTGAATACCTGGCCAACACTGATCTTAATTTTTTTTCTAATTTGATGTGGTTTCCCCTGTCAAGAAATTTCCCCCCAAGTTTGTACCCATAATTTCAGTTAGGTCAAACAAAGCTTGTTGAAGTTGGGGAGTAGAACTGAGCAGACACATTTCTGTGAGCTTGTCTTTTTCTTTTGATTATTATATTTTTTTTTCTTTTCTTATTTCTAAATGCGTAGACTGGGCTGGCCTTGAACTCCTGATCTGCCTGCCCCCGTCTCTTCAGCAATATTCTACAGGTGTGCACCTCCCCAACTAGCCTCTTTGGTTATTTTGAGCCATGTTCTGTACTGCTACAGCCTAGGCTCTGCCGAGGTTCCTAGGGTCTTCCTGACTTGCTACAGCCTGACTGAACTGGAAGCTTCTAAAGTAGGCCCTGGAGTGGATGGCTTTATTTTGCACCCATCTGCTGAGAGTGAGTACTGCTTATAGGACAGCCAGTCTGCGAGTGTGATGAAGTCACAAGCCAACAGCCGTGATCTTCTCTCTCCCCGGGATGTGAGCTGTGGTCTCATCTGGTGGCCCCACGGGTGTTCCCTAGGTAAACACGCACGTCCTAAGGATCAGATCGCCACATAGAAAGAAGTGGCAGATGAAGCTGTTCTCCCGAAATTAATTTTATTGTTAGTCTATGAGATTAACAGAGATGAAATTTACCTTGGGAAAGGGAACTGACAAAGGCCACCCCAGAGGGGGAAACCTTGTCGACACGTAGTTTGCACAGGAGAGATTTCCTTCCTTCCGTCTGTCTTCTTGTGGCGATCCTAAGCTCTTTTCTCCCATGATTTTAAGAGGCTGAGGTTTGGGGGCTGTCGTGACACCTGCCGGGGATACGTGGGAAGTGGGAGCGTCTTCGGGCTTGTGGCAGTTTTCAGTGAGCTGCAGCTTGGAACTGACCTTCTTTCAAAAGAAACACAGCTCACGCGTGGAATTCAGCGCACTTGTCTGTGACTGAGTCGTTCGGGCACATGGTTTGATTTTCACACACTTGCTCTCATTCCGTGATACTCTGGTTCCTTTGGAATTTTCATAGTATATATTCTGTATTCTGTGTTAGATGGGTGTCGGACATTTTTTTAAAATAATTTATTTATTTTCAAGGAGAGAGAGAGAGAGAGAGAGAGAGACAGACAGACAGAGAGAGAGAGAGAGAGAGAAAGGATGAGAATGGACACACCAGGGCCTCTAGCCACTGCAAACGAACTCCAGACACATGCACTACCTTTTGCATCTGGCTTACGTGTGGACTGGGAAATCGAACTTGAGTCCTTAGGCTTTGTAGGCAGCAGCCTTAACTGATACTCCATCTCTCCAGCCCCTAAACAGTTTTAATAAAGCTTTTAAGCCTGGGAACCCAGATAGACTGAAACATGGAACATGTTTTTTATTGTCATTTGTAGTTAATTTGTTTGTTTGTTTTTGTATATATGTAGCATATGTTGTATGTGTGTGGTGTGAGTGTGTTGTATGCACATGAGTGTGAGGATGTGTTCGCACACACAGAGGCCACGTCAGAGAAAATCAGGTGTTCTCCCTCCGTCACTCATCTCCCTACCTCCTGAAGATGGAGTCTCGCTGGTTCCAGATCATGCCATTTTCATGAGCCCCCAGCAATTCCCTGGTCTCTGTTCCTCACAGGAGTGGGGTTGCAGATGTGTGTGGCCATGCCCAACTGTTTGTTCACATGAGTGCTTGGGAATCTACTCAGATGGTCTCAGGCCTTCTCAGGCCCGTATGCTTATACTGGAAGCGCTCTTACCTGCTGAGCCATCTCTTCAGCTCCTAATTTGTAAGATTATTATTATTTTTTTGATTGTAAGTTCCATGTTACAAAGTGTTGAAAACACACCTATCATGACCATGGTGAATGTATCACCCAAGCATCTCAGGTGCTTCTCCTGGTAGGGCAGACTCTGAGAAGGTTCTGGAATGTAGCAGGAAGCATTGCTGTGGATTCACACATATGGAGCAGAGCCCACAAGGTTGTCTCTGTGGAGTTCCACTAGCTCTGGCTTCCTTCCTCTCTTGCTTTGGGGGAGTGGGGAGTTTCTGCTTTGCCTTGTAACTTGAGGTGTGTTCATTTAACATGCCCCATTCTCAAACACTCGCACAACTCTCGTTCTGGATGAGGTGCCTTGGTGTGAAAAGTGATATACAGGGAGCATTAAAGATCTTTAGATTCTATTTACAGATTGTTAATTGTTCACCATACCTGGAAATGCAAGAGAGCTGATTTAACCTTTTATTAAGCAAAGCACAACAACAATGTCATGACAAATCCAGCTGCTTGGGAGCCAAGAATAATATGATTCTCACACAGCACCCCATTTCTCTTTCCATCTTTCGTCCACCCCATGCCAAAGAATACTTACAGCCTGGTGGCCCTGGAATTTGAAGTACATATCTTACTGTACGCCTGCAACGTTAGGAAAGTGCTGCCCTAGGAATGAGTGCCTAGATTTAAAAGAAGTAGAGTGCCAGCCACGTGCTGGGCACTAGCTTGGGCATTTGAATGCTGATTCATTAATTTCACCATTAGCAACTTAAGCGACCGAATGCACGACATAAACGACGTGGAGGGTGGAACTGTTTATTGTGGACTCACCACTTCAGAGCTGTCAATCCATCATGGCGGGGACGACATGGTGAAGTGTAGCATAGTGGCCAGGTAGTAGAGAAAAAGGTTGTAGGATGGGGCTCGGGCAAGATGGAGCCCCCAAGAACACACCATACTGATGACCTACTTCCTTCCAAGTCCCAGTTCCTACTCAAGACCACCTCCTAATGATGCCATCATCTAAAAAGCCCATCAACAGACTGGTTAGGTCAGAACTCTCGTGATCTAATTGTCTCTGGAAACATCACAGGCATACCCATGAGTGTGCTCCACAAACCCCCCAGGGTGATTGTAGGTACAATCAAGTTGACGATGAAGACTGGCCATCATAACAGCGTTGAAGTGCTAACAGCAGTTAATGATCAGGAGCTGCCTGGACAGAGGCAGGTGGCTGAGCTTGGTGTCTAAGACAACCTCAGTCTGGTACCTGCTCCTTCATTTTTTTTTTCCTCCCTCTCTGCCATAGACACTTGGCCTTCACCAGGAGGCTGAGCCCTGTCACCGAACCATACTGTGATGGGCCATATGTTTGTGTTCCTCCAAATTCACATGCTAACCCCCAAGGTGATGCTATTTGAAGAGGGACCTTTGGGAGGGGAATCAATCATGAGGGTAGAGCCCTGGTGATGGAATAGTGTTCTCAGAAAGGAGAGGCTCATGGGATTTGCTTCCTTTTGCTGCTCTATGGCAGGAGAAAGAGACACAACGAGGAGGTAGGCATCGACAAACCAGGAAGCAAGCCCACGCCGGCACCCAGCACTGCGAGAAGTAAATATCTGTGTTTAAGCCACCCACTATAAAATTTGGTTCAGCTGCCCAAGCTGACTAAAATACCTACCCAGCAACTGCCGAGAGTCTGGTACACACAGGTAACTTACAATTCGATCAGGTTGGGTTTTCCATCAGTTTGTCTCCAACCAACCAGAGTGCTAGTAACCCTGCCCACTTCTATAACCAAACTATGTGAGCAGACCCAGTGCTAAGGACCAGACCCTCGCTCTGTTCCATATGTCTGCATATCGTGCCGGCACCCGTGTGTCCACTCAAGGGCCTGGCACCTGCAAGCTCTCTCCCACCATGAAAAAACTCTTTCCTTGAAGTCCATCACTTGCCTTCCCTCGGTCTTACAGGTGACGGAGGTCAGGGGTCATTGTTGAAGATCACATTTTGTTCAGTACCTGCTTCAAGCACTGGCCAGCAGGTCTCATGAGTCTTTGTTTACCTGGGTGCTCCCCTCACCAGACTGCGAGTTACTTGTTGGCAGATAATGGATCCATTTTCTTTGCTTTCTTAGCAAATATCCTTATTCATTTATTTTCAAGGAGAGAGAGAGATGGAACACACCAGGGCCTCTTTCCACTGCAAGAGAACTTCAGATGCATGTGCCACTTGGTGCATCTGATTTTACATGGGTGCTGGGGAATCAAACCCGAGTCATCAGGCTTTGCAAGCAAGTGCCTTTAACTGCTGAGCCACCTCTCCAGGCCCAATGGATCCATTTTCTACCCACATGTCCACCCAGCCATCTTTCACCTGAGCATTTATTGAATCCCTACTGTGCCGGAGGTACTGTGCTGGTACTAGAAAATGAACAATGAGGAAGAGGTTTTTCCTTCTTCATAACACCAGCATCTAGCATAATGCCTCCAACTTATAGCTGTTCAATAATGTTGAGTGATTGAAGGAATGATACGATGGCTAGGGTCTTTACATGGGTATCTGCTGAAGGTCTATGGCACAGTTAGCTCCTTGGAGCTGATGCTGTCTGCTGGTCATGTCCAGTCTCCTGCCCCTGTGCCTCCTGATCTGCTGTGTCCAAGGCTAATAGATGAAAACTCTACTTGGAGTCAAGTTTTGGTTGTACCTTGGTTAGTAGGTGGCAGTGGGTGGCATCATAGAGGATGGCTTTTCTCTGGGAGAAGGAACCGGTGCTGGCCTCTTGGGAACGGTGATTAGTTGATTGCACAAGAAGCGCTAGCAAGTCAGTTTACTCTTTTTATTTATAACTTCAATGTAGACCAGTGATCCCAAAGTGTGGTTCTAGGAATCCTGGCGGTCCGTAAGACTTTTCCAAGGCAGTTACAAAGTCCAGGCCCTTATCATGATAGCACAGAGGGCTTCTCTGCCCTTTGCTCTCTCATTCTGTCATGAATTTATTGGGAAGTTTCTTAGAAGCTATATGACATGTATCATGATAATAATGTAACAGCAGAAGCAGATGTTAAGTCAGATATTAAAAGATTGGCAAAAAGAGGGCTGGAGAGATGGCTTAGCAGTTAAGGCACTGCTTGTGAAGCCTAAGGACCCAGGTTCAATTCCCCAATACCCAGGTAAGCCAGATGCACAAGGTAGCACATGTGTCTAGAGTTCATTTGCAGTGGCTAGAGGCCCTGGCATGCCCATTCTCTCTCTTTCTATCTCTCTCTCTGCCTCTTGCTCTCTCTCTCTAATAAATAAAATATATTACAAAATAAAAGAAAGATTGACAAGGATTAAATAACACCCATTTTAATTATACTTTTTGTTTTGAAGATGGAATTATTTTATTAAATGTGTCATTTTTGTTAACATGTAATGAGTTTATCATGGTATTTTTTCTTTCGTTTTCATATTTTATTTTTATTTATTTATTTATTTGACAGAGAAAGAGGGAGAGACGGTGAGAGAATGTGGCCTCTAGCCACTGCAAATGAACTCCAGACGCGTGAGCCCCCTTGTGCATCTGGTTAATATGGGTCCTAGGGAATTGAACTTGGGTCCTTTGGTTTTGCAGAAAAATGCCTTAGCCACTAAGCAATCCCTCCAGCCCCTACCATGGTATTATTTTTGATAAATTAAACATTTCTCAGTTTAAAATATTTCAGATATGGCAAATGTCAGCAGCTATGTCACTAGAGGTGGTCTACATGAGCAGAAATTTATGTAGAGAGCTTCTGTAAATCACAAAAGTTACAGAAACTCTTTGGGGGTGGAATCAATAGTCTTTAAGATGGTAGAGTTACCTCACTTCAGAATTTCTCTGTTGTCTGATGGTTAAACATGGAGGCTTTGCAATCATAGAACGTGAGCTTGAAGCCTGACTTTATGGTCTACTCATGTGAGATTCTGGATAACTTACCCTACGATGGCTTCTGTTTCTTAACTGATAAAAAGTAAATAATTATAAGAGTGATGAGCTAGCTCATAGATTTATCAAAAGAATCTGACAAGATAAAACATGCTGGATACTTTGAGCCAGGGGTAGAGTAAGCATTGAATTGTTATTAGCTCATGACAGTGTTTCAAATGTAATATGCAATTGTTCATCCGCATCCACAAGGGGTGCCTGAAACCTCAGATAGTAGTGGATACTATAATTTAATGCCATTTATTTTTTTAAGCACTTATCATGCTCTAGAGCTGTAACTTTTGCAATCTGAGGTGTGACTGTAAAACTAGCATGATTTTCTTTTTTCCTTCTTCACAATTTCACAGATAGAATATTGCTTTTTTAACATAGATCTTAGCAGCCTCAAAGTATGATTTTTTTCCCCCTAAGTACATAACTTTGCCTTTTTCACTCAATGGAAGAAGTTCATGGCTTCTTGTGGGCATATGTCAGTCACTAGCCTCACTATACTTGCACTGTAGGCTTTTATTCAGTGAAATAAGGGTAACTTGAATGCAAATATTACAACACTGTGACAGTTGATCTGATAACCCAGATAGCTATTGAGTAACTAATGGGTGGGTAGCATATACAGCATGGGCACGGTGGACAGAGGGAGGATTCGTGTCCCAGGTGGGTCAGAGCAACGTTTCATCAGGCTACTTAGAATGATATACAATTTAAATCTCGTAAATTGTTTCTTTCTGGAACTTTAAAAAAAATTTTTTTTGTTTATTTGGGACAAAATAGCAGACCCAGAAGCAGCTTAAGGAAGAAAAGGATTTATTTTTGGCTTACAGTTTCGAGAGGAAGTTTCATCCTGATGGGGGAGAGGCACGGCAGGAGCCCAAAGCCGGGATCACATCATCACATTAGCAGGGAGGAAATAGAGAGTAAGTCGGTCCTGACCCTTCCACCCAAGGTCCAACGCCTCCCGGCCTGCCTCCAGTGACACACTTCCTCCACTAAGGCTCCTGAATGTTCCACAACCTTTCCAAACGGCACCTGCAGCTGGGAAATTACGTATTCAAACACATGAGCCATTTTACATTAAAACCACCACAATGCATTTGAAATGGTTGCATCAGGTTATTAAAACAGAAGGAAACAACCATGGATAAGGGGTGATTACTGTATACTTAGTCGAGAAAAGTTAGAAAATATGAAAAACAATTGAGAAAAAGTGGAAGTCACCCATGACCCAACCATTCAGAAATGCCACTGGTTTACTTTTGGTGTCTTTCTTTCCGATCTCTGTGTTTATGCCTGCATATTTGATCTTCATGTAAATTTTGTGATTTACAGGGTATAAAGTATTCTGAGCAGCCCATTCTATAGCGATATGAAACTTGATTTTTCACTGTTCCACCATGTCATGCGTGCTCTGTGATGCCATTAATGTAAGTCATAATAAATTTAACCTTTCCCATTTTTGATAGTCTTATTTTTGCCACTATAAATAAACATAATTAACTTTTTGTTTGTTTGTTTGTTTTTGAGGCAGGGTCTCTCTCTAGCCCAAGCTGACCTAGAATTCACCATGTAGTCTCAGGGTGGCCTCGAACTCATGGCGATCCTCCTACCTCTGCCTCCCAAGTGCTGGGATTAAAGGCGTGCACCACCATACCCGGCTTCATAATCAACATTCTTATATACATAAATCTTTGTTCATGTTTTGGATTATTTTCTTAGGATAAATTTAAGATCACTGTAGTAAAAAGCTTTCAATGTATATATGTAAGTTGTTACTTGTAATGTGTGTATCCATTACATTATTTTCAGCAGTGTATGAAAATGTCTATTTTATGGCAGTTATTGTATTATCCAAAACTTAATCGATCTTTACCAATTTAATAGTGTGAGTGCCACATGATTTGAGAAATTTTGCATACCCTTTCTTTACAAATGACTAGTTTTTGGAAAATTGAATTTTCATCCTTGAAATTTTTCAGAGTGAGGTACTGAACTTAGTTTAAGAGGTCTGTAACTTCTGTCTGTCAGATATCTGGAAAATATTTTCCCAGTTTGGTGGCTGACAGTTTTTATTCCACTTAAAATATACTGGAGATATGAAGTGATTTGTGGTCTGAGCTGTCTATTTAAACATAGTAGCTTCTATTACTTTCTGCTTAGAAAGTGTAACTCATCTTGAGTTTAAATTTTGCCTATCAGAGACCAAACCAGACCTTCCCCTGCTTAGCTTCTAAGGTCAGAAGAGACCAGGTGTGTTCAGGGTGGTATGGATGTAACTTAAGTTTAAATTTCTTTTTTTCCCATTTAACTCAGCTTCCTTTCTTCTCTTTCCTCCTCTTTCCCTCTATCTCTTTCTCTATTTTTCTTTAACATTTTATTCTTTTAAATATCCAGATTTTATGTTGATATGAATGTGTATTACAATTCAAGCATGCTTTTTAAAAAAATAATCTTTCATTATAAGTTTTGTATAATCTGCCCCTTCCTCATCTATTTATAGATTACCTCTGAATATATCCTAAGAGCCCCTAGAGGGCTTTTAACTTTTCTCTGAATGGTGTTATAAAAATAGATTCTCTATATTTAAGTACTTTTGTATTCTCTGGTGCAATTCAGATTCTTATTTCTGGCCAAATTTTTATTCCTTCTGGGGTTTATAGAATTCCTTCATTTTTCTGATGATAAATGATAGGGGAATTTGACTATGTCTGTGGATGTTTCTAGTAAATTGACCAACTGTTTCAAAGATCCTACTGTTTGGTTTAAAAAGTCCATCAGTGGTTGAGCACTTGCCTAGCACGTGAGAGGTACAGGGTTCAACCCCCTGCAAAAAAAAAAAAAAAAAAAACCTAATTATTTGCAATTGAAAATTATCTGAGTTCAGTGATAAAGTGCTCTTCAGAAATTAATTTCTTTTAAGTTTGAATATAAAAAATTTTTTATTCTGTGCAAAATAACTTATCAAATATATTTCTTATGAATAAAGGTACTTCCTTCTCTTTTTAGCATGACTTGGGCCTTATATGATTCGCACATTCTGTGGCTTAAAATACTAATCCAGTTA
The DNA here is from genome assembly GCA_036346955.1 of Dipus sagitta. Taxonomy (NCBI): domain Eukaryota; kingdom Metazoa; phylum Chordata; class Mammalia; order Rodentia; family Dipodidae; genus Dipus; species Dipus sagitta. The sequence continues at coordinate 130,487,390 of CM070778.1, read as the reverse complement.
GGGAAAATGACTATATTGAATTAAAAATAAATGGTCTTTTAGGATTTCATTCTTTCATTATTTGTGATGCCCTATAGAAAATAAAATATAACATATGGGTGGTCTAGAGACCAGACATGGAATAAATTAGAATGGCTATTTAACAATGATTAAGTTACAATACATTAGTTATTAAATGTGAATGTGTTTTTAGTGTATTTGGAGTTCAAAAACATTATATTTAGCTATATCCAACATGATATATCTCTCAAAAGAAGAGTTATAGACATTTACCTGCCATGAATTTAATTTATCCCCTTTCACCCTTGGGAATTGCTTCAGTCATCTTACTGGCCATCAGGACTCAGCCAAGTAATTATAAGCTCAGTTGTAATTGAACTGCAAGTAAAGCCTCCGAGACCGTTTGTAGGAAAACACAGAGGAAGCGTTTCCTGGTGCCTTGGCTTTTCTGAGTGGGTGTGGACAGTCTCCACAGCCCTCCATCAAACCCCAAGATCTTTCAAGGACATGGAAGCTTTTGGAAGTCTCCCTGACAGCACCGGGGTTTTGAAGTATGAGAACTGCTGGTTCTTTCTTCCTCCGCTGCTTGGAGGACCTTGACCATCCCCAGAGCCGTGCGCTGATGGCTCTTCAGCTTCATGTGCTCAGCCTGGTCGGGGGTGCACCCCCTGACAACTTTCAGGGGGTTCTTCAAAGCACTGGTGTGAGCCCTCTATCAGGTTCCTTCTCCATCCAGAGAAAACTACTCGGGCGAGTGTCCTTGTCCTGTGTGACTGGACTCCTGCGTGGTGGTCGAGGGTCCAGGGCAGCATTCACAGTCCAGCAGTGAACACCTTCCATCGGGGCAGCCCTGTGCCTGGGCTGTGGCTGAAAGAATCAGGGTGACACTTCCCTAATGTTCCCCAAAACATTGTTCTACTCCACTCATGTGACCAGTAACACCTGTTGAGTGTCTTTCATAGTTTTTACTTTTTTGTTTGTTTGTTTTTCAAGGTAGAGTCTCACTCTAGCCCAGGCTGACCTGGCGAATTCACTCTGTAGTCTCAGGGTGGCCTCTAACTCATGGTGATCCTCCTACCTCTGCCTCCCCAGTGCTGGGATGAAAGGTATATTCCACCACACCTGGCAGTTTTTTATTTTATGTGAGAGAGTAGAGAGAGAGAGAGTGAATTGGTGCACCAGGGCCTCCAGCCACTGCAATCGAACTCCAGACGCCCATGCATCCCCTTGTGTGTATGTACGACCTTGTGCACTTGTGTCACTGTGCATCTAGCTTTATGTGGCTGGAGAGTCGAACATGAGTCCTTAGACTTCACAGGCAATTGCCTTAATTGCTAAGCCATCTCTCCAGCCCTAGCTTCTACATTTTTGCATTCTTTTTGTTTTGATGGTACTTGGTATTGGACTCAGGGTCTCACAAATGCTGTATCATTCAGTTACATCCATAGCCCTGAATTATTTACTAAAACCAACACATAATATTTGTACATGGTTAATTGGTAGTATAGGCTACTTTGATACATATTTACAATGTGCAATCAAATCAGAGTAGTCAGGATTTTGATTTCCTCAATTACTTATCATTTCTAGGTACTGGGAAACACTGGGCTCTTCTAGTTATATTAAAACACACACACATACACACACACTTTTGGTTCTTCAAGGTAGAGTCTCACTCTAGTCCAGGCTGGCCTGTCTTAGGGTGGCCTGCCTCAAACTCACCTTGCCCCTGATTGCTGGGATTGAAGGTGTGTGCCACAACACCCAGCTATAATATATTTTTATAAATGATAGTCACCCTATTGTGCTGTAGCGCACTAGAATAAATTCCTCCTATCTAACCGCATCGGGCACCATTGTCTAGCCTCAGTCACCCCCGCCCTGCTCTTCCTGGTCTTCACCTCTCTGCTTCTGCAGGGTCGTTTTCAGTGTCCACAGACGAGTGAGAATGTGTAGCATTTGTCGTTCTTTGCCTCACGTTTGTTAATTCACAGAATGTCCCCCAGTTCTGCCCCTGTTGTCCCACACGATGGGCTTTCGGTGTTTGCTTAGGGCTGGGTGACATCCCGTTGTACGTATGTGCCACGTTTTCTTTATCTGCCCGTCAGCACATAGGCACCTCGGCACCATGGCTGGTTCTTTGTTGTGGTTATTGTTATGAATGCTGTTATAGACATGGGAGTACAAGGGACTCCGGTATAAACGTTCGTGTTTCTTCATCCTTACAAAAGGAAGGGCTATTTCTCTCTTTTTTTAAAACTTATATGTGAATATTTTATTGTGGCTTATAAGTAGATCATGCTCTTATATAACCACAGTATTAGGTAAAACTTACATTGCAAGAATTAAAAACATAGTCAAAGATTATACATTTGTTTACTCCAAGCTTTTCTGTTTCATGGCTTTTCTTGTGCATTTATTTTCATTGAGAACTTTAATATACGACTCTACTACAGTGATTCTGATCCCATCCTGTTATATTCCTTTGTCTTTTCTCTCCCCATTCCACTAAGGCCCTTCTCCTTCAAGGTGGTCCTCCCTCTGACTTTATGTCTCATTCCTTGTGTCATCCTCCATCCTCCATGTCAAAATGTTGATGGACTCAGGACACTGCAGGCCTTGTGGGGCTATCGGTCACCACTGTGGGGTCATGAGTGCACCCGTCAGTTCACGAGGGAGGGCTGTTTCTTAGTGAGATGATAAGCATGGATGGTCTCTTAGCAGCCTGTAGACATGACCTTTAAAGGTCAATGCCAACAGAGACAAGATGGCTGCACGACATGGGTCTCAGATGGTAAATGACACAATTAATTGACAGATCCACTTCCATGGATGGAATGAGAAATAAAAACTAACTCTCAGCTTAGTGACATTGGTTCAGCAAAATATAGTCTGCTCAGTCCTGAAATTAATATTGCAGAAAACATCAAAGTGGGCGATTATTTATACTAATTGTTCAAAGCTATTAACCTTAAGAGATTATTTTTCTTGCTTTTATTATAACAAAACCAAGACCATCAATGTTGAAAGAAGAGCCTACAGGCTTTGAAATCACACAGGGCAGTGCCTATTTTTAGATTGTTAATGAATATATTTGGTTTTGAGTTTTCAATTGGACACACCTCATTAATATATAGTATAGACATGTCAGGGAGCAAAAAGAGAATTACACTGTAACTCAGCATCTTGACTGGCTTTTAAAGAACCTTTCCAAGAAATGTCCATAGTGTTTGTTAATCACAGGCAGACTCAGGAGCAGGGACGGAGCAGCCCCAGGATGTCTAACGGCAAGTCTGGGTGGGTCCTGGAAAGCCAGGAGGCTTGACTCAGGCTTTGAGAGGAGCTAACTGTTCTGATCAAGGCATGACTTGAAATATCTTTGCCCCATGATATGACTGGAAACCACTAAGGGTATTAGAGGATGCTGGAGAGATGCGGACCCAGCAAAGGGCCAACAGATGTTGGCGTCCTGGGGCTCACTGGAGGATGGGAAGGCAGGGAACCTTTTTTTATTAAGGCCCTGCTGTGAGCACAGACAGACTGGCGAGAGCCCAACATACATACATTGGCACATGTGCGTAGATCCTGGGAGGGTGACAAAGGGTCCCTTGAGGGAGCCAGTGACAGGTTGCTCCTCTCCAGAAATACAGCAGGTCAGGGGGCTTACACTCTCGGGGGCCAGTCAGAGGAGAGGAAAGGGCTATGCAAGAGTTACCATGGTGATGGCTCCCCTGGACTCATCTCTCTGCCGTTCTGTTCTCAGGGAATGCTTTGTGGGGTGCAGCAAGACCTCTGTCAAGCTGGACATCTTCAGGATAGGCCTACAAGGGCCCAAGGCCCAAAGAGTGGACTCCTCTTTCTGTCAGACCGGGCAAGAATGAGACCATTCATATCTAGAGACCACATGGGATGGTGTGTGTGGGGATGGGGGGTGGGGGGAGTAGGGCTGTGCCTAGCTTGGGAAGAGAGACAGTAGAGTCACAGGCACACAGCCAGGTGACATCAGTGAGACATGTTTAAGTGCAAGATCCACTGTGAGAGAAAGAAAGGAAAATTATGAGAGAGAAAGAGCGAGAGAGAGAGAGAGAAATAAAGAGAGCACTAGTTCAAAATCTTCCACTATTGCATACAGGTAATATCTTGGTGGTTGGCCAAGTCTGCATATATACCCTTTGAGATAAAATCATCACCTAACAAGTATCTAGATAAAAATATATAACTTAAGAAAAAACTCCATTTCAGTTAACACAAATGAAAGGCTGGGGAAATACTCTTTTCTTAGTTAAATCTAAATAGAAATTATATGCTATCATGTAAATGCTGTTTTAATTTTTTATATATTATTTATTTATTTGAGAGTCAGAGACAGAGAAGCAGACAAAGAGAGAGGGAGAGAGAGAGAGGGAGAGAGAGAGAGAATGGGCACACCAGTGTGTCTAGCCACTTCAGACAAATTCCAGATACATGTACCACGTTGTGCATCTGGCTTGTGTGGGTACTGGGGAATCAAACCTGGGTCCTTAGGGTTCACGGGCAAGCACCTTAACCACTAAGTCATAACTCCAGCCCATGCAAATGTTTTAAAGTATATTTTCTTGGTAACAGATGGTGAGAACTTGAGAGGAAGTTTTATCTGCATTAAGAATTTTCTCAGTGAGATGAAGTTTGGTTGTTTGAAGATCAGAGAAGATAAAATACTTTGCAGTTTTGTGTGTGTGTGTGCGCACGTGCGCGCATAGGCCAGCGGACAACCTCAAGTGTTGTTCCTCAGGAATGGTGTCCACATTTTGGTAAGACAGGGTTTAGAGACTGATTGTCCTAGAGCTTGACAAGCGTTAGACTGGCCGGTCAGTGAACCCCAGGGACCCACCTAGCTCTGCCTCCCCAGCACTGGGATTACAGGCATGGGCCTGTTGGAGATTGAACTCAGTTCCTGGTGCTTGCATTTTCGTTTCTTTCTTTCTTTTTTAAGTTTTATTTTTATTTATTTACAAGGGGGGGCGAGAGAAAGAAGAGACAGAGAGAATGGGCACACCAAGGCCTTTTGCTAATGCAAACAAACTCCAGGTACCTCACACCACTTTGTGCATCTGGTTTTAGCTGGGTACTTGGGAATCAAACCTGTGTTGTGAGGCACCGCAGGCAAGCACCTTAACTGCTGAGCCATCTCTCCAGCCCCAGATACTTTGCTCACTGAACTGTGTCCCCAGCCCCCACAGTGTAGCTTCTTAATCTCTGTTTCTTTTATTTTGATAATTTACCTATAACAAGTCTGAGACTGTTATAGGAGGACTGGTTAAAGTTTGAGGCCAGTCTGAGCTACAAAGTAAGGTTTTAGTCTGAAAATCAAACAAAACAAAATAAAAGCAACAACAATTTTTGTTTTTAAGTTTGCATCAAAGTTGTATTTTTGACTCTGGGGGAAAAAGACCCCTTTCTTTTTCCACAGTGGATTTAAGTCACTTATCACCCAGGGGAGGGGCCCAGGCATTGGCCATCCTCCAGGGCCCCTGGCTGATGCACAGAGCTTCAGCATGGGTTTTCTTTGAGTTCAGAGGGAAGGAAGGATAAGTTTGGTTTTCTTTGAAGTTAATAACAACCTACAAAGGTTTCTGGTAAAGCAGACACCTTGAACAGCATTTAATACCTCCTTTGTTTCCCGAGGATGCTGAAATCTGAAGACACAGGTCTTGGAGAGGCAGGTATCCATGAGCTCATGGAGAAGGGACAGGGACGGGAGCCACCGGGCACCCGGGCAGGGTGGAGTGGGACTGTTCTTCCCAGCCCTCCTCAGCTGGGCGCCCTGTGCACAACAAAGGTAGCTTTGCTCTCCCGAATCCCTTTCTCCCAGTCCAGAAAGAAAGGAAGCCCAGGGACATCTCTTTTAAAATCTAGTGGAGCAGGCAGGGGACTCTTTCTGAATCAGCTCAGTTTTCTTGTTCAAAGGGCAGCCTGCAGACGGTATGTGGAGAAGTCTGTCTGTAACATTTTGTGTCTTCTCATGGCCACTTCTTATTTGGGGAGTGAGACTATTTCCAGAACAGATTTCGAAGGACATTTTGGACCAGTTTTGGGAATGCTAGGGGACTCAATATTCTCAGATGTGCCGGACGTTGGAGTGTGTGTGTGTGTGGGGGGGGGGGTGAGGTGTGGCTGCTTTAATAGGAAAAGCAAATCATGAGATTGGCTTCACACTAAGACAATACCCCAGCCAGGAATGGATGCACTGTGCAGTGTCTACGAGGGGGTGTATGTGGAGGTGTTTTCGTTACACACAGGGGGATCCATTCATCGGGTCTGGCTTTCCCTAGTTGTCTTTTCAGTAGGGTTGGGTTTTCTCTTGCCGTTGATGTCTAAGAGGCTGACGTTGAGCTGGGCTCCTCCATTCTTACTCTGTGGATCAAGCCCATTTGCTGATTATTTATAGGATATGGGAACTGCCTGCAAGAGTGTTATCCTAAGAAAAATTCCTAAAGAGAAAACCCAGTGAGGGGTCAGAGAAATGGCTCAGTGGGTAAAGTGCTTGAGTGCCTGAGTTCAGATCCCCAGAGCCCATGTGAGAGCTGGGCATGGTGGCACATGCCTGTGATCCCAGAGCTGAGGAGACGGGGGAAGGAGGGTTCCTGGCTAGTTTCTCTAGCCAAACTGGTGAGTTCAGGCTTCGGTGTGAGAGACCCTGTCTCAAAAACCTGGCCTCCATATTCATGGCACATATGTGCATGCAGATCTGCACACACACATGTGGCTCCATGTGTATACACACACGCATCCATAGCACGTGCACACGTGCACACACACACACCTCCCTCCACAAATCCTTCTAAATTCTTCACTAACTAACCTTGCAAGGTTTCAGGAATGCTAACCATTTCAGAAAGCACATAAGAAGAAAAATAGTACAACTAGTTTTTTTTTTTTTTTCTAGGTAGGGTCTCACTCTGGCCCAGGCTGACCTGGGATTCACTATGTAATCTCAGGGTGGCCTCAAACTCACTGCGATCCTCCTACCTCTGCCTCCTGAGTGCTGGGATTAAAGGTGCTCACCACCACGCCTGGCTAAAAATAGCACAACTAGTTTTATTGAGTACTTCTGCGATTGCTGGCACTTTCAGGCTCTCATTACCATTTTTCAAAGTAGAAGCTGAGGATCAGATCAAGAGATCCTTTTTTTTTTTTGTAGTAAATCAGGTCTTAAATATAGACTCATCTGACTCAAATGCCCATATTCATTATGCAATAATAGTTTTTTTTTAAGAACCGGGATTATTGTTTTCTTTTATCCTATTCCATTGTAAAATAAAACACAGATATAGAAAATCACAGAAAAGCAAATGTGTAGCTTAGGGGAATTGTATAAGATAAGCAGATAATCTTGTGGATGCCAGGTGAGTTAACAAGTACAACTTTGTTAGGCATCCCTGGGAGCTGGCCATGTTGTCCCCCCTATGCCCACTTCTACCAAAAGTTACATAAACTGCCTTGGCTCTCCACATTTTCTAAAAGGAATGGTCTTAGCTTTTGACTATGTATCTTAGACCTCACTTATTGATATATACCTTTCATTAGCTATGCTTTGTCTTCATCCTTTTATTTTCCTTAAAATTTATACAAGTTCAAGTTGGGCATGGTGGCACATGCCTTTTATCCCAGCATTCAGGAGGCAGAGGTAACAGGATCTCCATGAGTTCAAAGCCACCCTGAGACTACATAGCGAATTCCAGGCCAGCCTGGGTTAGAGTTAGATCCTACCTCAAAAAACAAAACAACAAAAAAAAATTAGCACAAGTTCAATGAGAAATCTGAAATCCAAAATACTCCAAAATTTTACATCATGAAATTTTGTATAAAATTATCTTCAGGTTACTTGTATAAGGTATATACAAAACATAAGTGAATTCTGTGTTTGCACTTGGGTCTCATCGCTAAGATATCTCATTATGGATATGTAAACATTCCAAGATTCCCCCCCCCCAAAAAAGTCTTAAGTCCCAAGCATTTTAGATAAGGGATACTCAAACCGTATATTGGAGAACTAGACTATTGAGTGTCCCAGAGACAAGATTCTGTTGTGTACACATGGGACATTCTGATGCATTTACTGTCCTTCATAATCCTTGCAAATCAGCAACTAAATTTGAAGTTTGGGTGAGATTCACATTGATCCCTTTATGAGCTATGGATAGCTCATTTGCTTGTGAGCAGCAGTCTTGAGCCTTTTTAAGCTGAAGATTAGATGTGCTGGGTATAAAAATCATTGGTTCATTATTTTTTTCTTTGAATATCATAAATATGTTTATCTTCCTTTTGATGTAAGAGTTGAGATTTAAAATTTGATAAAAAATTTATCTCATTCTTTATATGTCTTTTTGGTCTGATAGTCAAATGATTTCCTTAACAAATAAGCTTATTGGCACATGACCTGCTTTGATCATCCTGTGTTGATATTCTCAAGGGTCAGTCAATAGGTGATAACACCTTTTTTCCCCCTTTAGTTTGAGGAACTTTTTTTTGGGAGGGGCTTGTGTATCTATTATTTCTTCAGCTCCCTTGCTGTTTCCTTTTTTAGGGACTGCCAAGAGCCACATGTTAGATTTTCTTTTGTTATCTGCAATGCTTGCCATCTTCTATTAATCTTGAACATCTGCTCATAAACTTCTTTATATTAAAGCAATCCCCTTTTGAATCTCAGAAGACACTACCAATTATGTTAGTTCTTGTGTTCCTTATAAATCAATTTGAGTTCTAAAATTTTTTTTCTTTTATATATAATTTTTTTTAAGTTTTAGCCCTTCATTTCTGAGTTGTCCTAATTCTAATTTATGCTGTTCTTGTGTGTCTTACATAATTTTCTTAATGTGTTTTAGCTTGTTTTGAAAGAATATATTGCACTTCTGGCATGCTTTCATTGCCATTAGGGATGCTCTCTCTCTCTCTCTCTCTCTCTCTCTCTCTCTATATATATATATATATATATATATATATATATATATATCTTTTTCCTTACTGTCACTTTGTAGGGGAATTGACCAGTATATTTCTCTATTAGTATTTTTCATATGAATTATGTTCTCTCAATTTTTGAGGGGAAGGAGGGTGAATTCCTTGATTGTGGCTAAATTTGTCTATCCCTCCTCCTATGTTATTTTTTGTAGAGTGTTTAAAAGCAAGTGGGAATTGCCTTTTGAGTTTTCTCACTGTATTTCCCTTCTTTCTTCCTTGCCTCTGCTGTCCCAGACCTGCTCAGTTTTTCTTGGTTTTGAGTCTCCTTGTGTAGGGGCCTTCCTGGAAGGGAGAGTTGGCCAGCCAGCTTGGAGGCTTGAGGGTTAGAGAAGGTACCTAGGATCTTGTCACACAAGCCCTTTATCCTTTCCCTGTCCACTGCCTCCTCTCAGACATCCATTGCAACTTGGCAAATACCTGTTGAGGTCAGGCTGTGCCCTGCCCTAAGTGACTTCATATTGTATAAAACAGTGGTTTTTTGGACTACCTTGTCCTGAGAGACTCCGTTATACAAGCAGCACTTGACTCCATTTTGAGGATGGAGGTGACTCTACACATGTAATCAACACCATCTATCTGGAGCCACCCACACCACACGAAGCGATAAGTAACGCATTCTTCAAAGTAGAAAGGGGGCCGTTCTAAAAATTTATCAAAATAAATTGGAACCATAAGAACACATGGGCATATTAAAATCGTAACAGGAAAACTGGGCAAGAGAACTTTCCAGACACACCAGACTGAGGAGAGGGTGCAACCCATTCATCTGGACCCCATAAAGAGAACACTTCACAGTGCAGTGGGAATGGCCCCATCATCCTGTCATCTGACCACCCAGCGTGTGTATCAAGGTACCCACAGACAAAGAACCCCTGACTGTCCCAGGAACTTTAGCCAGCTTAGTCTCCACTGCTGACATGGCCTACGCAAATTGCTGTCTGTCTACCCATGCATTTGTCCGCCTGGACTTTCCATCTGTCCATCTGCTCTGTGGACCCAGTCCTACTCTTTGCTTCTGTAGCCTTCATGGACCCACACCTCGCCTCTGCAGCTCTGCTCAAGCCTGGGAACTGGAAGCCACTGAGTGTACAACCTCAGTGACCCTGCACGAGCTGTTTTGAATATTTATCAGCTTCCCAGGTTCTACTTCTCAGGGTTTTGTGAAGCTCCTTAAATTCTGCTGTGGCCTCTTTAACCCTCTGTAGTCATTCTTTAACCCACCCGTGAGTGTGTGTGTGCATGTGTTTTACTCTGTGAAGTATAATTTGCAAGCTGAGAGTTAGTAAAGTTAAAACTGTAGCATCTTGTGAATTTACTGTCATTCAATAAATTTGACGTTGTGGAAAGACACAGGCATCTATGTCTCTGACAGCTCACTCATGGCTTCATGTCAACACCTGCTAGTTGTGTGTGGGTCTGCTCACGGCTGCCACTCCTTCTCTGTCCTTCCCTCTCAGGTGACAACACCACACAGGGACTAGGGAGCAGGCACTTCGGGCCTCCCACTTGTATTTTGGGATCTGTAAAGAAATCTTGTCACCTAGTTTTCTATTAAGTCTTGTCTCTCTGTCTTGGTTTGGCTACCTACACAGTCTGTTTTATGAGATGGTGCTGGAAGATCTAAAACAATGCATTGACCCCATAGCCACCTTGTCAAAATCCCTTCCCCAGCTGTCTTTGTGAGGTCATGTCTGTGTCTCTGCTCTGTGTGGTCAGCTGGGGTCTCCGGCTTTTCCCAGGAGGCTGAGGAGCGTGATGGCAGGTTCTGTGTTCCTCAAGAAGCCCACCTCACAACCCTTGCATGTGTGGCACATCACAGCCACCCGTCATTCCTCCATTCAAATTCAGGAGCCTGATGGCCTCTGACTTTGCATTTTTTTCCCTCCAGAATTAATAGCATCATTCATAACTAGAAACCCAGGATGCGCCTTCACACATCCGCTCTTCCTTCCTTTTCTGGCCCCAGAGGACCTAATGTGAATCAAGTCTGATACCCAGCCCTGCTCTCCCTCTCTTCCTCTTTCTCTCTGTAAAACATTCCTTTGGTCTCTGTGCAAAATGGGCTGTTACCAAAACACAAGGGCCAGCCTTAAGTGAAAGTAAGTGAATTATTTAGCATACAGTAGATTCTTACTGTTGAGTGGGAATCCACTGGTGTTCAATAAGATGATTGATAAATTGTTATACTTGCGCAGTGTCACTCAGTGATAGAATCATGCCCTTTTGTAAATATTTAGTCAAGAGAGCCACCCAGCTGTTCCCAGTCAGGTCTCACCCACGCAGCCAGTGCTCTGATTTATCTCTCGCACTGTCTGAGCACTGAGGAGGCTCGCGTTTTTTACGAGCCTCTAAATACCCATAATAGTAAATAGTGAAAATGATGGCCATAATAGCAATAGCCCAAGTAATTATAAAGAAGGATTTCTGAGATGGCCAGAAATAAGAATGAGGAAGCAGCTAGGCTCCCCGCCCTTTGTATTCACATAAAGCCAGATGCGGAAGTTGGCGTGTGCGTCTGGAGTTCGTTTACAGTTGCTAGAGACCCTGGTGTGCACATTCTCTCTCTTTCTATCTGCATCTCTCTCTCTCATAAATAAATAAATAAATAAAGTAGAAGAAATAAACAGCACTACTTCTAACTTCAAAAATATTCTCAGGCTGGAGAGATGGCTTAGTAGTTAAGGCACTTGCCTGTGAAGCCTAAGGACTCATGTTTGACTCCCCAGGTTCCATGTAAGCCAGATGCACAGTGATGCAAGCGCTCACGGTCGCACACGTGATTGCAGTGGCTGGAGACCCTGACCTGCCAATCCTCTCGCACTTTCCCTCTCTCTCTCTCTCTTGCATAAAAAAGGCCAGTCTGTTGGGCTTGCCTCAAAAAAAGTGGGGGCAGGGCTGGAGAGATGGCTTAGCGGTTAAGCGCTTGCCTGTGAAGCCTAAGGACCCCTGTTTGAGGCTCGATTCCCCAGGACCCACGTTAGCCAGATGCACAAGCACATGCATCTGGAGCTTGTTTGCAGTGTCTTGAGGGCCTGGTGCGCCCATTCTCTCTCTCCCCTTCTTTCTCTCTCTGTCTGTTACTCTCAAATAAATAAAAATAAACAAACAAAAAAAAGCTCCCAATCACAAGAAGCCACTACGCCTCATTATCATAAAAGGTGCACAGATGAGGCCAGGGAGGTATGGTGAACTGGATTTCCAACCTCTGGCCACGTGTTCATTGAATAACAATAGTAATGCAAGTTCCACAATGTACTTTTGCATGTTCCTACATGGTGCTGTCCCCATGACCAGAAGTAGTCAGCGGAGGTGTTCAGAGCGAGGAGCATTTGGGAGGCGGAGCTGTGTCCTGACTGGCACTGACTGCTGTGAAGGTGGCAGTGGGCAGGGAAGAGACCTGCTCCACACCCGCAGGAGCGAAGCACGCCCAGGCAAGGGGGCTGGTGGAGGGGACTGCAGCGGGAGAGACCTCTCGCTGGCCCCGTGTGTGTCTGCAGGTTGTAGGGTGCAGGGCCCTCCTAGGTTGATGCAAGAATCAGAGAAGAGGCTTGAGACTTAGTGGGAGGTCGGTAGCATTTCCGTTCCCCGTTCCCCGGGGACAGCAGTAGAGTAGAAAGAAGTGTTTATGTCGTTTCCTGTTCCATTAACTGGTCCTCAACTCGCCCCTGTCATCAGTAATCCGGACCTAAAGAGTGTAGGAAGTCTGGTATTGAGGGAGTTTGCTTATCACCCCTGTATATATACACCAGCAGGGGTGCCCAGCCTTTTGGAACTGGGAAATAACCTTGTCATTTATAAATGTGGGGGGGGGGTTGGCATACTCATAGATATCTAAGGATGCATGTGGCCCATAGGCTGCCGACTGGACACACCTGCTAGAGTTAAGGGGTGGGAGTTAAGGGGAGATGGCTCAGTGGTTAAAGGGCACTTGCTAGCAAAGCCTGCTGGCCTGGGTTCGATTCCCCTATACCCACATAAAGCCAGATGCACACAGTGGAGCATGTGTCTGGGGTTTGTTTGTAGTGGGTTGAGGTCTCATGGGGGTTGTCTATGCTCTTTCTCTCTTTCTCTCTCTCAAATAAATAAAAAATATATATTTAAAAGGTAAAGGATTTGGTGGAAAGGGGTATCAGGAGGTAAAAGAAAGTAAGGGGAAGGAATTATGTTCAAAAGATATTATGCATATGTATGAAAGCTGTCAATAAAGAAAGTTAAAAAAGAGTTAAGGTAAGTAAGTAACCACTGGGCATTTGGAGTCAAGAGTACACATGAAAACATACAAGCTAGGGTTGATTTTCTTTTCTTCTTTTTTTAAAAAATATTTTATTTATTAAAGAGAGGGGCAGGGGAGAGAGATAATGGGCATGCCAGGGCCTCCAGCCACAGCAAACGAACTCCAGATGCATGTGACACCTTGTGCATCTGGCTTATGTAGGTCCTGGAGAATCAAACCTGGGTCCTTTGGCTTTGCAGGCAAGTGCCTTAACTTCTAAGCCATCTCTCCTGCCCAGGGTTGTTTTTTCTTGAGTTACAAAGAAAGGTGTAGTACTCATTAACTAACTTTTCCTTCATGTTTCCTTTCCAAAACACACACGCGCGCGCGCACAAACACACACACACACAGAGTTTAGGAAATGGGGAATACCCTGATTCGACTGCTACTGTAGACAGAGATTGAATTATCACACTGTGCTGTATAAATACACACAATTAGAAGAAGGATGGGTCCAGAGGTCCACACCCGAGCCTGCACTTGAGTTCCAGCATACGTGGTGGTTCATCAGTACTTACAGGCTTGTGCTGTTTTCCATTTTCCTAATGCGCCACTGGCCTTACCAAATCTGTATGCATGTTTTTGCGTGTCGAGGCTAACTGCTTCAAGAGACAGAAAAGGTGAAGCTGGAAAGGAAGTTGGCTCAGTCAGCTCGTGGAGAGGCATACACGAATACCAACAATCGTTTCCATTCAGATAAATGATGTTAAAGTCAGCACTGCCGACACCTGAGCCCTTCAGAGAGAAGCGGAGGTGGGAGTCAAAAGTGGACGAGAAACCCACCATCCGATGAAGGCTCAGCTCGGAGAGCTCTGCTTTGAGAATTCTGGCCGAGAGCTCAGCTCAGCGGGCTTTGATTGGGAGTCGTTGTTATAATGGGCGGAGTGGGGGAACCTCGACTGAGCCTGTGATACGTCTTCTGAAATGTCACACAACTAGCTAGGGAATCTTTCCCGAAGTGGGTGTGACATTCTAAAGCAATGTCTTTAGAGAATCGTTCTAGACTCTCATAAGCACTTCCTTTCCTTGCAACGACCGTAGTTTTACAAGGGACTAGAAACTGCAGCAAAAAGCCCCATTATTTACATTATTTCAATTGCTATTTCCTCATAAATTACACTTTTGTTTTCCAGACCCATTAGATTTCCTGTGTGGCTAATTAGGTTAGGCAGTTCCTTTAATTTATACACTGTTTCCTGCAATTTATACTCATTTCTCAGAAAATGCTTGCTAAGCATCCCCACGGTTTGCCGTTGAGGAGCAGACCAAGGTCACTGCCAGGCTCAGTGTTGGAGCATTTCTTTAAGCATCAGACACCTCCTGGCAATGCCGTTTCAGACAGCCACTTTGATCTGAGGTGCTAACACTGGGGACTGGGACTGTAAGAATGAAAATTTCAGGGAACCAATCAGGGAAGTAGCATGACACCGCGCCGGTGAGAGGAAGAGGTTTAGCGCAGAGCAGCTGATGACCTCACAGGTTATTTATAGTGGACAGCGTCCTCTAGAGATCTGAATTTCACACACTGGATTGTGACGTTCTTAGGATGCTCTCAATCTTGATAGTTTCGTCTGTCCAATCCATACGTGAATTGATTTGGTAAGTGTCTCGTTATGAGCGCCACTGAATTCTGAATTCTGCAAAACTGTTCCTATAGATCAGTGCTCTCTAAACTTTATCTAACAGTGGGAACCCTCTAAGGATCTCAGAAGATGAGGCTGGGGATATGGCTCAGTGGTAAAGTGCTTGCTGCATGAGCATGAGGGCCTGAGTTCAGATCCCCAGCACCTATGTAGAAATCTGGGTGCAGAGAGCTGTAATCTCACTGCTGGGGAAGCAGAGACACGAGAAGCTCTAGGGCTCACTGTCTGGCCAGTCTAACCAAATCAGTGAGCTCCAGGTTCAGCAAAAAGACCCTACCTCAAAAACTGAGGTTCGGAGAGCCTGAGAAAGATGCCTGACTGGCACTGACCTTTGATACACATATATACACACACACACCACAGCCGCATACATATAAACATACACACATGTATGTATACCATACAAATATACTTATGTCTCAAAAAAAAGGAATCCCAAAAATGATCAAAATTGGTTTGCTTATTGGGAGCAGGGCCATTCTTGACTCCCTTCTGATTCTGGTCCCAGTTATTTCAAATCATTGTTTTAACATTAACTAATATTTATTCTCTGCAAATCATGGCTGGCTTGGTGGGCATTACAACCTGTGTGGTCACATTGGGCTCTGTGATTGGTTTAGCACTTGTCTGTCATTTCCTTGAGAGGCTTAATGATTGAGAAGCAGGAGTCCTGCTTTTTCATACTGCAGGGGGCTCTGTAGATGGTTTGGGTTATAGAAGAGACTAGAGGAGAAAATAAGAAACCAAACAGAGATGGGTCCCTAAGGAATTTACAATATACATTTGTTTCAGCGACCCAAGCCCTGTGTCTCTCTCCTGGCTTACCCGCAAGAAACTAGCAGAGAATATTGCTCCTGTCCTTGAGCCTGATGGCCATCCAGCAGATGTTGCCTAGCAATGTCACCTCCGTCTGGAGGGAGGGTCTCCTCCTTCTGAACCAGGCCACAGCAACTCTCACGTGACATGGAGTTTCCCAGAGCAGATTCCATACACTGTGCTGACTGGATGGAGTCTTTTTATACTTAGCTTTGTGTCTGTGTTTGTGAGTTTGCCAGATTTAGAACTGTGGAGAGCACACTCATTTTTCCTACTTCTCCTTTAATACTTTTGTTTATTTTCAGAGAGAGAGAGAGAGAAAGAGAGAGAGAGAGAATGAATGCACCAGGGCCTCTTGCCAATGCAAATGAACTCCAGATGCATTCACCGCTTTGTGCATCTGGCTTTATGTGGGGAATTGAACCAGGTCCTTCAGGCATTGCAAACAAGTGCCTTTAACGACAGAGCCATCTTTCCAGCCTCCTCCTTTCCTTTTAGAAGCGGTTTTGATTTACCCAGGAGGTGTAATGAACACATGGCAGGCTCAGGTGTGTACCAGGGGACCTTGCCTGTGCTGTGAATAGAGGGTCATGCATGTTTGCGCCCTGCACTCAGCTGGGAACTCCTTTCCCTGCTCTGCTGAGCAACCCAAAGTAAGTCATACTCTCGCCTGCCTCCCCCCCTGCCACCCCATGTGGCCTGGGACAATCCATGGTTTGACAGTGGCCTGGCAAGAGGGACCTTCCTTTCCTGTGACTAGAAGGCCGTAAGCGAGGACAGAAAGCCGATCCAGGAGTAAAGGGGCCACGGGCAAGGAAGTTAGGCTGACGTGGCCACTCATCCCAGCAATGCCAACGTCCAGGAGGCTGAGGCTGCAGGACTGCTCTGAGGCCACCCTGGGCTACATCGGGAGTTCCGGGTCAATCTGTACTACAAAGTGAGACCTTGTATCCAAAAGCAAAAATAAAAACAAAACCAAAAAAAAAAAAAAAAAAAAAAAAAGCCAGGAGGTGTGTCTCTTGATAAAGTACTGAAAAAGCACAGAGTTCTGCTTATCTGCTGGTATCTCTGGCCCTAGATTTATGTACTCATCCTTTCCCGTTTTGGGGTCCCAGAGCCCTTGGTAGGATATTGTGTGTTTGAGCAATTCTTCTGAGAGGTGAAGTCACAAGAGACAGCTAGCTGGGTGGCTCAGGAAGTAAAGCTTGTGCTTGTCATTACGTCACTTAGGACCCTGGGATAGCAAACGACAGAATCCCCAACTCAAACTAGCTTAGGAAAACGGGGGTTGGCTTTCAAGATTGAGGTGACTCCTGGGGCCCAAGAAGAATGTGGCTCATCTCAGGAAAAGCAGGAACAGACTCTCGAGCTTTCAGGACTTGCTTGGTTTGGTAACATACAGCTCTGCCCTTCCATTTCTGCCTTGTTCCCCTTCCCCAGGAGAGGTCCTGTTTGTGGCACAAGAACCGTTCATTATCTTGGCTGTCGGGAGCAGGTTATGGGAGGAAGAGATTTCCCTCATGTTACAGTTTTGATGGGAAAGTTTCATGATGACAGGGGAAACAAAAGCAGAGAAGGCAACAGGCTCACATCTTCACACGTCAGCAGAGAAAGAGCAGCAAGGGTGAGCTAACTCTGAACATCAAGTGAGCTGGACTAAACGACCTCCAGGCCCAGCCCCAGTGGCACACCTCCTCCAGAAAGGCTCCAGCTCCCAAAGGCTCCACTGCTGAGGACTAAGTAAAAAGCTTAATGCCCAACCCTTGAGGCTATGGAGGGCATTTTGCATGCAAGCCACCACATGAATGCAACTGCCATTTTGGATCTCCTCCCCATCCTTTCACACACACACACACACACACACACACACACACACACACACACATATATAGTTTTTTTTTTTTCCAATTTTCTTAGGTAGGGTCTCATGCTAGCTCAGGCTGACCTGGAACTCACTATGTAGTCTCAGATTGGCCTCCAGCTCTCGGTGATCCTCCTACCTCTACCTCTTGAGTGCTGCAATTAAAGGTGTGTACAACACGCCTAGCTCCTTTGCTCCTTTTTTTTTTTTGCCATCTTTCTCACAATGGCTCCTAAGCCTTAGAGGGAGTAATACAGGTATCTCATTAATGCTGAGCGCTTTAACACTCAACTGTCACTTCTCAGCTCATTGTCTTTCTTACATTTGCCTCCTGTTATGCTTTTAAAAAAATATTCAAGAGAGAGAGACAGAGAGAGGAATGAGGAATGAAACCTGGCCTTTCAGGCTTTGCAAGCAAGCACATTTAACTGCTGAGTCATCTCTCCAGCCTTATCCTCTTATGTTTTGAACCTTAAAAATATGAAAGGCACATGTTTTGAATGCTTATTTCCCAGCTAGTGGTGTTATTTGAGAGCCCATGGAACCTTTAGGAGGTGGGGACTAGCTGAAAGAAGTTGGTCATTAGGAGAGGGCCTTTTATGGTTATACCTGTTCCCACTTCCTGTTGTGTGGTCCATTCTGTGGTCTGCTGTGATGTGAACAGGCTTTGCCATGTGCTCCCATGACCACAGACTGAGCGGCTCTTCCATGCCTTCCCCATCACGATGGGCTGGAACTTCTGAAACTAGAACCAAGTCATTATTTATTCCTCCATTAAGTTGCTCCCCCCAGGTGTTGTCATAGCAACACAGGGGTGCATGGAGGTGGTTCCTGTCTGGGGTAGAAAACTGAATCTCCCACTTTCCTTCTGACTCTTGGACTCCTGATCTGTTCTCAGCTCTTCCGAAATGTAGCCAAGTGGTTTTGGGTTGGTCATGTGCACTTCATGAGCCTGTGTAAATGGGATAGGTAGTTCCCACCTTCTCTTTCTCAAAGGATCATTACACAGCTCAAGCGAGAAGAAAGCAGGTGCATAGAGGTAGAGAGTTTGACTCTCTCCGCCCTTATAGGATTTCATTTTGACAAGCCCCTGTGTGGATTTCCCAGACAGTTGCCAACCTCAGAGGCCCCCTCATCCTGTTGCCTCACCCTTTGACGATTCATCCTCTGGAAAGTTTTGTTCAGTCGTTTACACCCGTGGCTTTGAAGCCATCTATCAAAACTCTCTGCCAGGAACTGCATTAAGATGTTGGCAGCAGGTGTCTGATTCTCCTCAAATGTGCTGCGTGTTCCAACCAAGGAATATTGGAGGAGGGAGGAGAGCGGGTTTCTCTTTGCTCTGCCAGGCAACATATATTATGATGTGTAAAATCTAGAGACGAGGCTTTCTCCTCGGGAACTTTCCACAAGATGATGTTGTGCTGTCCCTCTCACCCTGCTAATGATGTGTTTCTGTTTTTAATATATAAGTAAGATGATGGTTTTAAATACCCCCCCCATAGCTGCTATGTTATGGTGCCTAGTACTCTGCATTCACCCCTTTCAGAGAGGGGTGTGTGTGAGCAGGACAAGGCGATCTGCGCACAGAAAAAGACGATGGTAGTTTGTAATTCTAGAAAACACTTTGAGGCTTTCAGAAGGTGCTATATACATCAATAAATAATAATAATTTTCACTCTCTCTTCTTTGTAATACTCCCTTAGAAGGTTGAAAATAAAATTTCTTTTGCTATTGATTTTGTCCTTCTACATTTGGCAAACATCGATTTTTCCCTTTCCTAAATGGAGCAGAAGCCAACATAGCCGTATTTCATTTACTTTGCTCTCTGAACCCGGCATCACAGTTGGTGTTAGCGGGACCCCAGGCAGGTCCCAGGGATGCCTGTGGCAAGTCATTTAAAACTGGGCATTGGGTCTGAGAAGAATTGGCTCTGCACAGCAGGCTCATAGTAGGTTCCTGGTCAGTCTCCGAGTTTGTTGCAAGTCAGAATATTCCAAATGATTCACCAAGGAAAAGAGCCGGGATGTGGGGTTTAGTATGTGGGAATGTTGCTATTATCTGGAAGAGGAATGTGGGCAGGTAGATGGAGCTACTGAACGGGAATTCGTCAGTCTGCAGCGGCCATCACGGAGAGATACCACAAGCTGGGTGGCTTTAACGCTGAAATATACTTCTTTCAATTGGGTAGTTGTTAAGTTCAAAATCAAGGACTAACTGCACAGCATGTTCTGGAGCCAGCTGGAGGCAGGAGAAAGTCCCTGGATATGTGTATGTATTTTTTTTTTCTTTTTTCAAGGTAGGGTCTCACTCTGGCCCAGGCTGACCTGGAATTAACTATGTAGTCTCAGGGTGGCCTCGAACTCACAGCAATCCTCCTACCTCTGCCTCCCAAGCGCTGGGATTAAAGGCATGCGTCACCACGCCCGGCTGTGCGTGTATTCTTTAAAAAAAATTTTTATGTTTTGTTTTTATTTTTTGCAAGCAGAGAGAGAAGAGAGACAGAGAGACAGAGAGGCAATGGACGCACCATGGCCTCTAGCCACTGCAAACGAACTCCAGGTGCATGTGCCACTTTGTGCATTTGGTTTTATGTGGGTCCTGGGGAATCAAACTGGGGTCCTTGGGCTTTAATGACTTACCCACTAAGCCATCTCTCCAGTCCACATGTGTGTTTGTCTACCCATGCTGGGCCAAGCATGAGTGAGAGAGACCCATGGATCAAGCCCAGGCACACCAGTGTGAGCCAGAAGCAGAGCTGTGTTTGGTCTGAGAGGAACAGTGAGGAGGTATGGTCAGGGCAGGGCCAACCCTCAGGAATTGGACATGGGCTGGGGAAGGGCGAAGGGGGAGGGGAAGGGGCACACGGCAAAGGCACACTTACAAGTCCGTGCGGCCCAATGATGGTCCTGGTGACCAAGATGATGACGATGGTACCATACTGGTGTACACACAGGAGCTCTGACTCCTGTATCCCCAGGCAGGGGAACATGGGTGCTGGGACACACAGCCATAAGCACACCCTGAGGACTCCTCGCACCTTGATTTAGAGAAAAGATGAGAGCTGGCCGGACGGAAGCACTGTGTGAACACCACACGTGAGCTTGGTTTGAGAATTGGGGGAGAATACACCTGACATGGCTACAGGAAGTCACTCACCCTCCCAGAAGAAGCCCGCCCCCAACTTCTGAAAGGAGGATGGCCCAGTCCACACCCTGAGCCCATGCAGAGGAAGTGACAGCATTGCTTTTGTGTAAATTATGTACCACAGTTTTTAAAATCTTCACCTTAATGCTTTTTAAATTTTTAAAAATTTAATTTGAGTGGTCAACCATGGTGACCCCTCCTTTCTTTGCCTCCCTCCATCTTACGATGTATGAAGGCTTTTGGCCTCCCTGAGAATGGGCTGAGGTATGGAGGCAGCTTGGGCCTTGCCTGTACACTGACTTGAGGCCAATTCAGTAAAAGCGCACACCTTATAACCAGGCCAATGCCAAAAAAATATATAATACTGTATGTTGACCTTGATGTCATTATTTTTAAAATGCGCCCACCATTTATTCAGTTATTCCCTATTCAGAAAGGAGGAGGGGGTTAATACATTTATCAAGAAGGCTGCAGAGATGGCTCAGTGGTTAAGGCACTTGGCTGCAAACCCTAACCACCCAGGGTTGATTCCCCACCACATAAGTAAAGCCAGATTCACAAACCGGCACATGCACCTGGAGTTCATTTGCAATGGCAAGAGGCCTTGGCATGCCCATTCTCTTTCTCCATGCAAATAAATGCAGAAAACATTAAACATAAAAGAGGGCTGGAGTGATGGCTCAGTGGTTAAATGTGCTTCCTTACAAGCACGAGGGCCTGAGAGGGCCTGAAATGTTCAGGCCTTCCATCTCTAGATCCCATGTAAACATCTGGGTGTGGCCATGCACCACTGTAACTCCAGTTTCTCAAAGGGTGACAAAGACCGGGGAGTCGCCAGGGCTCTGAAAACACCAGCAAGTTCTGGTATCAGCAAGAGACTCCAGCTCAGAATAAAAACAGGTGGAAGAGCAATGGAGTGGACACCAGGTGGTCTGGTCCAGCCGCCACAGGTGAATGTCCCCCACTGCAGGAGAGGTCACACATGTGCAGTGTATATACCACACCCACCACAGCTCGCTCTCTTTCTCTCTCTGTCACACACACTCTCTGTCACTCTGTCTCTCTCTCACACACACATACACAAAGAAAAACTTGTCACGAAATAGAAATAGTGGGCTTGGATTTCTTGTAGTTGTTCTTTTTTGTTTCCAACAAAGTCCAAGAGATTTGAATCTCACTGCTGAGTGGTATGACATCGTGTGTTAACTACTTTGCTGAAGCTCGGCTTCTCTCTGTCTTTGGAGGGCGTCTCAGAACAAAGCCGCAGGAGCCCGCCGTTCTTTAGAAGGTGTGCTCTTTGCCTGAACTCCATCTTTCCACAGTCACCACTTCGAGAAAAGCTTTAAGGTGGCAGTTTGTTACAGAGGATTAAAACTTTGGGGGTTCTGATTGCGTGGACAAAAAGGTGAGGGTTGAGGTAATTATCCTGATAATGAAGGTTAAAAAGGCTTCCTCCTGAAAACCCAGGTAATTGAAACTAATGTCTATTTGGGCTTGAGTCAGCTAGATAATGGCTTCAGTTCTGCCCTTCTCTCTGCACACGTAGGCTCTCCTCGTCGAAATTTACGTCGTTTGCATGTTGGAACATCGGTAAATCTCGACTTCGGCATTAACAACAGACAAGCCGGGCAGCTGGCTCGCCAGCTGAGAGGAGAGGCAAGCACAGCCCTTTCCCAGCCACTTTAGCCCACGCACTCTGCGAGGGAATCTGCATGCATTTCTGCAGGATTCCTGGAACTCATGGGTTTTTCGAGGTGTTTAACTTACATATCCACTTTGATGGAGGCAATCTGGGGGTGGGGGAGGGATGGAAAAAAATAAAGCAAAAAATTGCTCAGCATTCTAAACATGAAGTGGGCATGGGGGATGCGTTGTCCCCATTTGTTAAACACACAGTTCCTTCGCCCAAGACATAAATAAGAACACTGCCTTAAGTAGGTCAGATCTGAGTTTGGGCTTTTCAGGAGATTTGAAAGCTGCAGCGTGAATATCCACTTCAAAGCCAGAATCCATTTTTTTTTTTTTTTTTTGGTATGTGCGCACGTTTTGTTCCCGAGAAGTTTCCCATCTGTTCACATGTCGTGGCTTTGCTGCCGTGGCATGTCCTCAGACTGAATTTCTGGCAAGGCACCTCCTTTCTTTTCTAATGTGGCAGGTAGAGGAGATAATTGGGAGATTGTCGCAGTCAGTGCAGGGAGGGCGGAGAGGGTGGGGTGCTTTGGAGGGGACAGGTAGGGGATGCTGAGGCCTCTCTTTTGGCTGCAGGAAGTTGAAAGAGAAGAGGGAGCGATCGAAATGCCCCTCTGGGGATTTGCTTGAAATGAAAGCCTCGTGCTGACAGAGGTTAGCCGGGTTCGGTTCCCTCCCTCTCTGTACCCAGGCTGTTCTGAATTCAGGATTCTGATGGATTTAAACCCTTTTTCATCAGCAGCACTGGTACATGATCTGCCTGTCACTTTACCAAATGATATCTCTCTGACTCTTTTTTTTTTTTTTTTAAGGCGCTCCACAAGGGGAGGAAACTCACTAGCTTGTCACTCAATCCACCCACCCAGACACCCACGGCTCATCCAGACTGGCAAAAAAAAAAAAAAAAAGAAAGAAAAAAATTGGATTTTATACAAATTTGAGAAAACACTTCAAGTCTTCTCCCAAGCATGTGATTTATGGGATGTGACACGACTGTGTAGTATTGTTATTAAAAAAAAAAAAAAAAAAAGAAAAAAGCCCCCAGGTTTCAGGTGAGGCAGGCATCAATGAACTCTTACTTTCTCAAGCTAGAGATCTCTCTAATGTGAGAGGTCACAGAGTCCCTTTGCCTGGAATGGCTGGGGAAGGTGGAATTGTCATGTTGGCATCAGGAACCATATATACAAATTCCTTTCCCCTGCCCTTTGAAATGAAACCACACTCGGTACAGAACAATGCGTCTTTCTAGCGACACATTAGTTCTGGGCATGATTTCCAGCACCGACTGGTATTGCAACCAATGTATCACAAAGTGGCATCGAGTTCTGTCACCGAGGCCTCGAGGACAAGCTTTGTCAGCCCTCATGTGTCAGGAAATCACAGCAACAAGCATGTGCGGCGGAGGGCTTCCAAGGACAGAACCAGGGCTCCACAAGGGAGCCTCAGCCCAGGCTCTGCCCAACCTCTCGCACACCACACGACTGAAGCCAGCCGACACAGGCTCTAGTTCAATCCCCACAGACTCTGATTACAGACAGCCAGTTCAATCAAGTTCTTTGACCTTAAATTTATTCATCCGTTAAATGAGAGGTGGAGTTGATCTCTCAAATCCATAAAGGACTGAAATGTTTTCCTGTCAGATAATTGGTATTTACTGATCCCTTGCGCTTGGAAAAACCTCAGCGTTTACCCAGTTCAGAGCTGCTATCTTGGGGCTTATGAGCCAGGATCGGGGTTAGGAGGAGCTTTGAGTGGTTAACTGAGCCTAACTTGCTTGTGCGTGTTGTGGAAGGCACCCAGATGCGTAAGAGGGCTGTTTTCACCTTACGTCAGAGCAGCTGTGTCTGCCTGTGTCAGTGCTCACAAGATTGGGCCTGCTGACGCTTCCTCCTAGAAGACAGTCAGCAGACCCTCACCTGAGGTGCCCGACAGTTCCACCCTCCTGTACCCGTCTCCATCGCCAGCTCTGTGTCTTTCTGCACCAAGTGCACGTGGTATTGGGAGGAGGTAGCGAATGTAGACGGCGGGAGGCTGAGCGAGGGACACTCCTTCTGTGCAGCTCTGGAAGGTCATTACCATGCTGGGGTGAGACTTTTCTGTGTTGTGGCTGTTCTGGGATCAGCTGTCTTCTGCACATAACCCATTGCCCATAACCCTGTAGATAAGCCCAGTAAGCTGGACTTGGATGGAATTGTTCCTTTGGCCTGTGAATACATGTTGGTCCACATCTCCCCAGGAAACGTTAATGCTGCAGCGCATCGTCAGCGGAGAGTGTCCATGGGGTTCTCCTGAGTTTTCAAAGGCACCGCAAGCTGGGAGATGTCAAGATCGACCATTCTGTTCCCAACACCCTGTTTTCTGCTGACGGTCTTAGATCTTAGGCGGGAAGGAAGGAGATGGCTTACCCTCACACATCATTTTGTCCTGGAGGCAGGAGCTGAGCAACAGTTGGCTTTCTAGTGCGGGCTTCGTCAGCCGTACAGCAGCTGATTCCTTGCGTCCTGGGCGATGGATGATACTTACAGAATGATTCAAACTCATGAGCACATGGCTGGACATTCATAAAAAGCGATCCAGAGACCACTTGCTGGACACTACACACTACGGACTAAAGTGACTCTCCATCTTATCCCATAGCTGGGTTGTCCCACACCTAGGATTGGAACTTGCTTCTCCTAACCTCCAACTCATCCCTTTCCTACAGACATGCTTCTGAGCAACTCATGCTCTCAAGACCTATCATCTATCTGTCTGTCTGTCTGTCTGTCTGTCTCTCTCTCTGTCTCTCTCTCTCTCATCTTTACTACCCACCCGGGTTCATTGAAGTTCTCTTTTCAAACAGGGAGAATGAAAGAGGCAGCCAAGGAAAGAGAAATGCGTGAATGAATTTGCCGTACCTTGTCTCATTCAGTAAGTAGAAGGATATTTAGTGGAACAGAAAGAAACAAAGAGATAAGTAGCATCTGGATTTGAAATAGCACAGTGTGTTGCTTCTAAGCAATAATCTCTAGCCAAAGCACTTCAGCTACTAGAGGATGACATGTGAATGTCCTTATGAATCACCTAGAAGCAGGGTGATTTTAGGGTACTCTGCTCATCACTTTTTGGGGCTCTCCCCAGTAAGGCACCTCTAATACCACCAAAGCACGCTGTTTTCATGGGAGTGTGCAGAAGGAAGCCCAGCATCTAGGCCCCGATTATTCGTGTTCATCTTTGATATTCTCTCGCTCTCTATGGATGGGAATTCAATATTGAGGGACCTCCTACAATTTTCCTGTTTTACATGTGGCCATTCCAAGGCTACATTTTATAACCGGCCACCATTTCCTAAGCAATTCCAGCCACAGATTCTAATCCTTTTCAGGTGAAAGATGTCCTTGGATTGAAAGAGAGGTGATAAAAGATAGTTGATGGGTAGGAAGATTCTGGGTGCAGAGTTGGAAAATCTGGATATTGATGCTGGTTCCTGTATGAGGTACTTTTATCCTCGCTGTGATAAAATACCTGATAAAAACAACTTAGGAAAGGAAAAGTTTGTCTTTACTATCTGCCTGGGTTAGTTTAAATTCTCTTTTCAAATAGGGAATGTGGTGATTTTAATGTGAAATGTCCCCCATAGCCTCATGTGTTTGTGATTAAGGTCATACTCAATCCCTAGCTTGTGGAGCCTTTGGGAGGTGGAACACTGTTGGAGTAGGGGTATCACTGGTCATACCTCGAGGTATATTAGTTCAGCCCTATTTTTTGTTCACTCACTAGCTTTTTCTTTCTCTCTTTCTCTTCCTTCCTCCCTCCTTTCCTTCCTTCCTTTTTCCTTCCTTCCTTCCTTCTTCCCTCCCTCCCTCCCTCCCTCCCTCCCTTCCTTCCTTCCTTCCTTTCTTTCTCCTTTTTCTTTCTTCCTTTTTTCTTTTTTGAGGTAAAGTCTCACTCTAGCCCAGGCTGACCTGGAATTCACTATGCAGTCTCAGGCTGGCCTCGAGCTCACATCAATCCTCCTACCTCTGCATCCTGACTGCGTGCACCACCACACCCAGCCTCGGTCACTGAGCCATCTCTCCAGTCTGCTAGCTCTTCTTGATCCCTCCTATCTGCTGCATGTGAGAGGATGTGAGCCAGGTTCCTGCTCCGTCACGCTGTCCTTGGCATGATGAGACTTCTCCTTGCAACCATAAGCTGAAATAAACCCCTTCTTCCTGTACGCTGCTTTGGGTCAAATGGTCTTTTGTCCCATCAACAAGAAGGTAACTATTACAAGGAAGACAGAAATATGAATGTATTTGTTGTACCTGGCCCCAGTTTGTCACAGTCTGTCATGGCAGGGAGAGTATGGTGGCAGGGGCATGAAGCAGCTGGCCACATTGTGTCCCATAGTCAGGAGGCAGAGTGTGGAGAATGCTGGGGCTCACCTTTCTCTCCCCTTTTTATTCGATCCACAACACCAGCCCATTGGACAGCACTGCTTACAGTTAGCATGAATCTCCAGACCTCAGCTCACCTCATCTAGAAAGGCCCCCACAAACATGCCTGGGGATTTGTCCCCTAGACGATTCTAGATTCCATTAAGAACCGAGGCTGACCTTCACAGTCCTGCTACTGTTCAAAGGCATCTGTCTACATACACGTAGGAGGGTGAGCTTGGGGGCTGTTCTCCTATGTATCATTGTGCCTGATCTATAGTTATAAGATGTGGCCATCAATTTCTTAGCTTTCAGAAGTTGAAGAGACATGGAAGGTGCTGGGCATTGAAGCTAGAAGGTGGGTGTTGTGGCTTGTATGTAAAATGTTGAACCCTTGGTCCCTAATGGTAGCACTGTTTGGGAAGGTTGTGGAACCTTTAGGAGGTGGAGCCTTGCTGGAGGAAGGGAGTCACTGGGGGTGGGCCTTGAGACTTGATAGCCCAGCCCCACTTCCGTTACTTCTTTACTTCCTGGCTGTTGTGTAACCAGCTTTCCCTTCTCGCCATCATGTCTTCCCTGCCATGAAACTTCCCCTCAAAACTAAGCCAAAAATCATCCTTTCTTTCCTTAAGTTGTGTCTTGTCAGGAATTTTGTCTCAACAACAAGAAAGTAACTAATAAGTTAACAGAGACTTTGTACTATGGCAGCTCAGAGCTACATGCCTGTGGGCTGAAGTTATGAGGGACAAACATTAAGTTTCCAGACACAAGGCAGGAGCAGATCTGTGGGAGGATCAGAGAGAGGGCATTGGTGAGTTTTAACTTCTTGCACAGCCCTGACTCGATCCCATGAGAGTCCATGTACTTTTCTAATAAATTGTCCTTTACTTAATTAAGCTAGCTTGAGTGGGTCTCTCTTTATTGCAACCCAAAATTCCCTTACCCAGTCATTGTGTGACCCTTGTGAAGCCACTTTGTTCCTCTGCTCTCAGTTTCATCTTGTGGAAAATGAAGCTATTAAATTAGATAACCTCCAAGGTCCCTTTAGATTTCAGGAATCTATACTTTTAATTATCTGTGTGGCCAAATATGAAGGCGTAGAAGTCACAGGATGCTTGATGACTCTGTCTTTCTTTTGGGGATGCCTAGGCTAGGTCTGATGGCATGATTAGTGTGGACCAGCCAGTGACTCAATCACGACTGTATCTAGAAAGAACGATGCTTCTGGGGAAGAGAGGTATTTCTGCCAAAAGGATGTGTGTAAGTTGGATGAAAGATCTCAGGTCTGCTCCGTCCTGAGCCTCCAACGGGCACAGGCAATAGCAGAGAGAGCTGTTGCTGGACCTGGAGCAGCCTCTCTCTAAATGAGCAGTATGGGGGAAGTACAGCCTTGTTGATTGTATATCAATTTGATGGACTAACTATGGAACAGTAATTAAGCCAAAGAGAACATTCAGAAGTACTTATTGCTATTTGCTGTCTGCTCAATCCCCAGGGTCCTACAATAAATAGAACCATAAGTTTAATTAATACCTGCAGGTCTGATTATCCATTTACACTAGGCCATAGTGGACCAGAGATTAAACTTTCAAACACATTTGACTGTGAGTGATGTTGGAAATGTCGCATTAGCTTCTAGCTAAAGTCTGCAACCTCTTGTTCTCCTGAGTCCTTGGGGGTCAAACAGAGGTTTTTGCAAATCAAATTCTGGGAACCTACACAGGAACATCTAGGCAAGCAGCACTGCTGCCTGGTTGGGCCCCCATTACCTATAGGTTCTTTTTGCTTGGCTTGCCTAGAGACATTTGGTGTTCTCCCCTAGGGCTCCTATTATGGAATTGCCTTTTTTTCTTTTTTCCTTCCTTCCTTCCTTCCTTCCTTCCTTCCTTCCTTCCTTCCTTCCTTCTTTCTTTCTTTCTTCCTCCCTCCCTCCCTCTCTCTCTCCCTTCCTTCCTTCCTTCCTGCCTCCCTCTCTCCCTCCCTCCCTTCCTCCCTTCCTTTATTAGAAACTTTGTTGTATGGACACAATATGTGTTGTTCTCATTTCTCTCCTCCCTACCCCCATTCCACTGAGGACCCTTCTTAGTGGGGTTATTCACCATGGGGTTATGATGGGTTATGAGTTATGAGAGCAGCAGTCAGTCATTGTGGAGGAGGGGGCAATATCTCTGGATAGTCCCTCCCACCGTGTGTCTCTTACAATCATTCTGCCTCATCTTCTACACTGTTCTCTGGTTGAGCTCTCAGCGGTTCCTGGATTTCTGCTTTGATATGTTTTGAGTGTCCTCAGTGTGTATCATCATCTCCCTGGTGCAGTTTTTCGGCTTATCATGAAAACAGCACTCTTGCCATAATATTTCTGTTGGCAAGTGCAAGATTGCAGTTCTTCCTCCCCCATTGCACCCAAATCTAGTCTCTATAGGGCCAGGATAAGCAGAGGAGGCTTCCCAGGACCCAGGACAGCTACTTAGGGAAGCAGACATAGAGGACATGAGGCTCACTGACTTCTCCACCACAGCTGCCTGGGCCAGGCATCACGGTCAAGATTACATCTTGTGATGGTTTGAATCAGATGTCCTCCATAAAGTCATGTGGTTTGAATGCTTGGTCTGTAGGTGGTAGCAATCAGGGGGGTGGAGGAGTTGTGTTGTTGGGGTTAGGGGTGTTACAGTCAGTTCCCCCTTGCTAGAGCTCAGCTCACTCACTTGCTGTTGTTTTCCACCTAACAGTGAAAGTATCAGTACCGGTATCAGTCAAGAGCTGAATAAGAAGTGCTGGTCCAAGCAGGGGTCATGATTACGCCTTATGACTGCTTAATTCTTTTTTAAAATATTTATTTATTTGGGGGAGAGAGAGAGTAGTGTGATGCTTAACTCTGGTTGTCAACTTGACTATATGAAGAAATGCCTAGGGCATTAGTGATACACATGGGTGAAGTGTCTGTGAGGCTTTGCAGAGAGGAAAGACCCTTCCTGAATGAGGAGGCAACATCCCACTGGCCAGGGCCCTGGACCGAATCAAAAGGGAAACGGGAGAAAGCCAGCCAGCCAGGTGTAATCATTCTCCTTCCTCTGCTTCCTGTTCTAGTGAGATGATTTGCAGGTAGTTTCCTGTTCTACTGAGATGATGTGAGCAGGCAGCTTCCTGTTCTACTGAGATGATGTGAACAAGAGCTTCCTGTTTTAGTGAGATGATATGAGCAGACAGCTTCCTTTTCTAGTGAGATGATGTGAACAAGCAGCTTCCTGTTCTACTGAGATGATGTGAAAAGAGCTTCCTGTTCTACTGAGATGATTTGTGCAGACAGCTTCCTGTTCTACTGAGATGATGTGAACAAGCAGCTTCCTGTTCTACTGAGATGATGTGTGCAGACAGCTTCCTGTTCTACTGAGATGATGTGAACAAGAGCTTCCTGTTCTACTGAGATGATGTGAACAAGAGCTTCCTGTTCTACTGAGATGATGTGAGCAGACAGCTTCCTGTTCTACTGAGATGATGTGAACAAGCAGCTTCCTGTTCTACTGAGATGATGTGAACAAGAGCTTCCTGTTCTACTGAGATGACGTGGGCAGACAGCTTCCTGTTCTACTGAAATGATGTGAACAAGCAGCTTCCTGTTCTCCTGAGATGACGTGGGCAGACAGCTTCCTGTTCTACTGAGATGATGTGAGCAAACAACTTCCTGGTCTACCGAGATGTAGCAAGCATGTTCCTAGACTTGCGCCCACAATTGCAAACTGATCCCACCACCACACCCTGCCCCCCATGATGCACTCTACTCTCTGAATGTTAGGCAAGATAAATCATTTCTCCCCAACGTGCTTTTTGCAGGTCATGACAATAGGACAAGTCCCTTCAGAAGCATCAGGTCAACCTTATTCGTTATGTAGTGAAGCAGACAGCTGGAGAGAATGTTGGTCACTGCTTTGCAACCAATCACCATCTGCCTCCTGGCTCAGGCAGCAAGCGTCAAGGTGGGAGGAGGAGGCAGACAAGACCAGGACGGTTAATCTAGCCTTTTACTATTCTCTTCCTTAAAAAGCAGATCAATGTATGGTTGATACAGTTAAGTGTCACACAATCAATAGAAAAATTAAGGCCAAAGAAAATAAATACCTTGTTGATTGTATAATAGGAAGACAGCCTCATTATGTAGATAGGGTCTAAGTCTACACAAGTAAATGTAGTGAAAAGTGAAGAGGAAAATTGAGGCAATTTCCTGAATTATTCAAGAAAAAAAAACCCCTCTCGGCTCAAATATTCATATAGTACTTTTCTTTGAAAAGAGGAGGGAGAAAAGAAAGCAAGCTTGATTGCGTTAATTCTCCACTTCATTTTGTAGATTAAGGCACCTCTATCCACGTTATAATTCATCCCTGTGTACTGTAGTTTACTTCTTGACAAAATATTTCTCTGCTATTGTGTATATGCAGATTTTACCCACCCTGTGATTTTCTCTAGTTAAATGATAAGAACTTGAACTGATGCTATTCTTCCCCTACCCCATAAATAGGGTGCCTATAAAAAGACTAATTTCCTAGTAATCCAACTTATTCCAAACATTCCACCCACAAGGCAGTAAGCCAGGGGAAAAAATAGTACTCTTTCTGTAGATAGAATTCATAACCATCATCTATGTCACCTCCGTTTCCTTGGTGGTAGGGAATAGCAGTGTTTGGATGGACCCCAGTGCTCGTTGGACAGGTCTACCATGTGTGGTGTACAGGTAGAACATGGGAAAATGGAGTCACTCTATTGGTTAGGGCAGATTTTGGAAGGAGAACATTGTCTTAACAAAATCAATATTTGCCACTAAGTTTTAGGAGGTAGGAGGAAAACATTTCATTCCATTTTCTTGTTCACATAAAGTTGCTATATGGGCCAATGGCAGCTCTGTTTCCCAAAAGATGTGGTCCATATACGAGAACACAATGGGAAGAATTAGCTTGGGAAACAGATTTTGGGAGGAGATGTGAAAGGAAAAGTGTTACAAATGAAGAAAAGGTGAGTGTTGAATGGATCATTAACACTGGCCTTTCTAAGCAGGAAGGTGTGAAGCCTTGTTCAGTGTTCCTTTGGTCTGACCCCAAAGGAAAATGCACGGGCTGCAATCCAAGGGCTTAAAGCAAATCTGACTTGAGTTAGATAAAGCTCTTTAAGTGGAGCTTTGCTGTGTGTAGGTCTGTCATGATTAATCTTGATTGTCAACTTCATGGGATTTAGAATCACCCAGGAGACAAATCTCTGGGCATGTCATCAGGGAGGGTGTTTTTAGCCTAGGTTCACTGAGGTGGGAAGATCTTCCCTGTGTGTGAGTGGTACCATTCAGTGGACTGGATAACAAGGAGGAAGCTAGCTGAACACACACACTCACTGGCACATCTCTGTCTCCTGACTATGGATCCAATGTGACCAGCTGCTTCATGCTCCTACCACCATGCCCTCCCTGAATGGCAAACTGGATCTCTTTGAGTTGTAAGCTAAAGTAGAGCCTCCCCCCCCCCCCCATTAAGCTGATGCTTGTTAGAGATTTGCTCACAGCAAGGAGAAAATTTAAGTACTACAAGATCCTAATATGGCTTGAATGTCACGGTCCAGTGGGTTTTTCTTGGAGGAGAGATTTGTGCTGCTGGTGTCAGTGACCTACTGTTGCCTGATGGCTGTGAGTCATCTCAGGACCACTAACAGTGGTGTGACTGAATGCTTTGCAGTCAGGCAACTTTCTTCAGCTCATAAATTTCTGCTTCTCCAATTATGTCATGAACCCTGAATCCTCCTTTTCAGTACCATTTTCTGCTCCTAGCTCAGACAACTGAATCAGAATCTTTGGTGGGAGGTGCGCTGAACACTAAAGATTCTCATGCACCTTGTTTGAAAACGATTCAATTACACTGTTGAATTAAACTATGAGCTACCTGAACTTGACTCGGATATTATTCATTTTTGTATGCACATAATTTTGTGTATCTGGCTCTCAAAAAAAAGTGCATGTGGAATGAATCTCTTAATCAACTATGCATGGCACTATTAATAAAGTAAATGATAGGTTATGATATTTAAGTAATTTTATAGTAGCAACTATGATTTTATGCAAGTTTTAGGATTATTATTTAACTATCACTGTGGGGTTTTGAAAAATTGGAAAATCATGAAGCATATTAATAAAGACATAACATCTTGACGACTGTTAAACACAGGTCTTTGTCTAATGTGAAAATCTTTTACCCATGAATACTTGCTTCCAAGTGTTCATTTTTGGGTTGACAAAGCATTTTCTGTAGAACAGGAAAAGGAAAAGGAAGAAATCAGGAGAGTCTCTTTGTCAGTGGCTAAGACATACTGAGTCCCAGCAAGCAGCATGTAGCTGATCAAAAATTCTGAATTTGTATTGTGATAGTATTGAACAAGTGGAATAAAATAATAGAACCTCTGTCAACCCACAACCGAGCCCCTACCTGCCTGCTTTCTTGCACGCATGTGCTCCTTCCTCCCTTGTCCAGTCAACTATCTGGAATAGAATTCACCAAGGATTAGTCAATTGTTTGTTTTTTCTCCTGTGGAGAAGGAAAAGACAGGGCAGATTTCAGAAAAAGCATCTCAAGAATGTGCCCATCAGGAGGTCTGAGGCTATGAAGCACTGGACTCTATACCTAGCTTTTGTTGGCTTTCTCTTTGTGGCTCTAGAGATACTGCTATCCTTGTCCCCATATGTGTGACCCACATAAATCCTCCTTTCATCCACCCAGTTTCATGTCCTCTAGAAATGTGCTCAGGTAATGACCATGTCAACTGCCAACTACACGTGTGCAGGGGCAGATGATCTGGGGACTCATTTGGTGAACCTTGGACCCCCTATTCAACTCTTTTTTAAATCTTTATTTGTTCCTTTTTATTTATTTAGTTGAAAGTGACAGAGAGAGAAAGGGGCAGAGAGAGAGAGAGAGAGAAAGAAAGAGAGAGAGAGAATGGGCAGGCCAGGGCCTCCAGCCACTGTAAACGAACTCCAGATGCGTGCACCCCCTTGTGCATCTGGTTAATGTGGGTCCTGGGGAATCGAGCCTTGAACCAGGGTCCTTAGGCTTCACAGGCAAGCGCTTAACCACTAAGCCATCTCTCCAGCCCATCTTTTTTATTTTTTATTTTTTGAGGTAAGGTCTCACTCTAGCCCAGGCTGACCTGGAATTCACTATGTTGCACAAGGTGGCACATGCGTCTGGAGTTTGTTTGCAGTAACTAGAGACCCTGGTGTGCCCATTCTCTCTCCTTGTCTCTCTCAAACAAATAAATAAAAATAAATATATTTTTAAAAAATAGTTAAGTGTTTCAGAGAGTCGCTTCAATTCATCAGTTAACACTCACGCATGCTGATACCATGGGCATTTGTAATTCGTTTATTTTCTTTGGCATGTGTGTATGTATGATATGTGTATATGTGCATGTTTATGTGTGTAAGGACATATGGAGGTCAGAAGTAAACTTTTGAAGGCCAGTCCTCACCTTCCTTCTCATTTGAAACTAGGTGTCCCATTCACTGCTCTGTTTATCCAGCCTATCTGGTCGGAGAGCTTCCAGGAAATTCTCTTGTCTCTGCCTCTCACCTCGACATAGACCTGCTGAGAGTACAGAGGTGTGCTACAGCCCCTGGCTTGTAAGTAGGGCCTGGCTGTTGAAAGTCAGTCCTCAGACTTGCACGGCAAGAGCTTTGTCCACTGAGCCATCTCTCCAGTCCCTGCCATTTAGTTTTTAAAGGGCTCCCTGCATATGAGCCAGTTAATTACCAATGGCATGCATGGCTCTTGTGCCAAGTGGTGGCATTATTCTAGATACCTCCTCTACTCCTTTCCACTGTCCCAAGAGGAAGATACCATGCACCCCATCTCACAGAGGAGAAATCTGACCCACTCTAACCACATGGAAGAGAGGAGATGAACTCAGTGTGCTTTTTTTTTTTTTAAAATTATTTTTATTTATTATGAGAGAGGGAGAGAGAGAGAGAAAGAGAGAGAGAGGAAGCACATAGAGAGAATGGGCATGCCAGGATCTCCAGCTGCTGCAGATGAACTGCAGACATTTGTACCACCTTGTGCATCTCATCTGGCTTATGTGGGCCCTGGGGCATTGAACCTGGGTCGCTAGGCTTCACAGGCAGTGCCTTAACCGCTAAGCCATCTCTCTAGCCCTCTGCGTGCCTTCTTAATCATGGTACATTTTGTCTAAGCCAGCCTTGTTCAAAAAGTCAGCCTCAGAGGTGGTTTATTCTTTCAAGGTTGAAAGTAGTGTGAGAGTCATTTAGAAACCAGCGAACTACGGGCAAGCAGCTGGCTGATCTGTTGAAGGAACTCTTTTCTCATTGGATTAATGGGCCCGCTATTGCTGACTTGCAATTTCTCCTCCCCTCCTGCTCTCAGCCTGCTATTCGCATTCACCCAGTCAACTCCTTCTCATCCGTGCGCACTTTCCCTTGAGCTGCCCTTTCGACGTGCTTTCCGCTCCCTGGGCTTCTATTCTGTTCCTCAGTCCATCTTGTGCCACGTGGCTGTTGTGTACAAACGACACTTGATTTCATTTTATTGTGTTTTGTTTATTTCTTGTAGTTATTGCCTTAATCACTCTCTTAGCTACTCCTTAATTTCATCTCAGTAAATTTCTCTGACCTCTTTCAGTTATTAAAACACCGCATCAGTTCATTTTGTAGTATGTTTTGCACCCCCTACCCCTTTCAGCTCAGCCCCAGGGCTTTCTCTCTGTCTGGCTGTCTGTCCGTCTGTCTGTCTCTCTTTCTCTGTGTATGTGTGTGTAAGTCCCTCATCTTACGCTCCTCCTACCCCTCACCTCTGGTCTTGGCTCTAACAGGTTGGAGGTGTGACTAGGGAATGGTTAGGCAGTGTGGGTTTCTGACCCAGCTGCAGTATCTCCCTGCACAAAGGCATTCTCCTTTTGTTCACACTGGTCCTAATTTTTTAAAAGTATCTGTGGGGGTCTGAAGAGATGCCTTGTGGGTAAAAATGCTTGTGGTCTAAGCATGGAGTCCTGAGTTCAATCCCTAGCACCAAAACAAACAAACAAACAAAAAACCTGGCTGTGTTTATGTATGCCTATCACCCCAATCCCGAGGAGGACAGAGACAGCAGAATTGCTGGGGCTCACTGGTCAGCGAGTCTGACTGAAAACGGCAGCTTTGGGTTCAGTGAGAAGCTCCACCTCAAGGAAGGAAAACAGAAGAGTGACAGAGAACACCGGCTGTTCTCCTCGGGTCTCTGCACATCTGTACGTGCGCACATGCATACCCCACACACCGTACACCCCCACAAATCCATAGCATGTATGTCTAGACTCCCTCCAGGAGCATGAATTCTTCAGAGGGTTGTGTCCTTGCTGCACATTCTCCTGACTTCTTGAGCTCTTCCTCCAGCCCTTTATAGAGCATGACAGTTGCCAGGTCACCATTCCAGGTCCTTCGTCTTGACAACTTCCATACATATAGACAATATATGATGAGCATCTCCTCCCTCCCATCTCTGTCCCTTTTCTCCCTCCCTCCACTGAATCTCTTCTTTCCAACTAGTCTCTTCTGTTTAGATGTCAACATTTTATCCCTTCTATTATGCAGGTCTTATGTACAAAGTGCCAGCCACTGTGGGATCATGAGGCCTCAGCTCTGAATTTTAGGAGGTCACTGTAGCTATCCTGGGGCATCGAGAATTAATAATTTAATGTTCATCTTCTCACTGGATCAAGAACAGTCATTCCCTTCACCTCATCTGCTCTTTGATTCTTCTTATGTTACAGTGTGTGATGGGACCAAGTTTAACCAACAGGAGGAAAGTATGGGCTCTATATTGAGGCAGTGTTAATTTAGATGGAAAATCAAGTCATTGACAACACATTCACATTTAAACTATTCCGTCTTTGGCATAAGCATTTAAGGAATCAATATGATGCAGGAATATTTGTAAATATGCCAGATCCTTAAGTCCAAAACCAACAGTAAGATAATTGCTAAAAGAGGGCAAAAAAATGAGAATGAATACATAAAATCAATGTTACTATAAAATTAAAATATTTAATAGTTTTAATTTCTACTCTTGTCAAACTCCCTAGTAAAATTCCTGTAATTATATTTAATTTCCTTTCCCCTTTTCTGTCCAGTTTCTGGGAACCATGCTATGCAAATGAAGTGGGAATTAGATTCAAAGATAAAGGAGAGAATCAAAAGAATTGCTTATTCTTCCCTTGATAAATCAATGGCTCAACCGTGACATTTGAAGACCCTAATGCCATTGCTTTAATAACAAAGATTTAAAATTGTGGTACATACCGACAGATATTCAAGCATTCATCAATTAGGAGAGTTCAGACTTCACATTTAAGATTCAAATTCTCTAAACTGAAATTGCAGTAAAGGGAGATTAATTCCTATTAATATTTTTCCAGGTGCTTGCAGATTTTAAACACAGGGTAGCAATTCATTCTGTGCCTGGAGACCTCCCTTAGTACAGGATACCTTCCTCTTCCTCTCCTCCTTGATCCGCCCTCCCCCATGTGATGGGAATAGAGGTTAATGTAAATATATGTACTCCATTATGTATATGTGTATATATATTGATTACACATTCTCATGATGTCTTTGCATGATGCATTGTGTATTCCAGATGCTTTTTGGTGGCATAAAGCACTATCATGCAATCAAATGCTCTTATTCATATTTTTCCTTCTCTAAACTATTTTAATGCATTCAGCATTTATAATTTCTAGGTATATATATGTATATATATATATATATATATATTTACTTTTAATATACTGTAATTATGAAAATATATAGTAGTTTATAATATATAAGTATTAGCTTTCAAAAGTTTAAGCTTTTTATTAGTGGCATAATACTGTACTTTCTTTCTGCCAACTGTGGTTGGCCCAACATCATTACATGGAGAATTATTCATGGGGATGGCTATCGCTTTTAGAGCATTCAGCATATCTAGAGTTCCGCTGAGTGGATGTGCATGATCTTGTTTACCCATTCTCCTATTGAGAGACATTTCAGTTGTCTGATTTTTTTTTTTTGTTATACAAATAATGCTGAGCCCATTATGCCTGCCTGTGCAGACGCAAGCATTTACCCGGAGTGCGATTCTCAAAGTATAGTCCATGGATTGACTCCCTAGGGTCCATGCTGGCTTTTATTCCCCAGAGGATCTTCAAGGTTGATACTATTTCTGTAATAAGATTGAGATATCGTTTGCCTTTTCCACTGTGGCTGCGTGCGCACTGATGGTGAAAAGCAGTGACTGGTCAACACACTGTGCAGGTGTGCACAGATCAGAGCAGTGGTTCGTGCTGCTGTAGGAGTCGTTCTACCTGGCTCTGGCGGGATGTCCTTGAAGCGCTGTAAATTTAATTTTATTGATCCTCAACCCTTTTAACCACAGGTCTCCTGAAACTATGTGCCACAGTGAGGCAGGTGTGGAAAGAATGTCTGTCAATGCCGCTGAATCGTTCAAGTTACGAGCTAAACTAGCTGCCTTTTCGGAGAGCTCCATTTGACTGGGAAGAACAGTGAAGAACACCATGGTTAAACCATACTAACAGACAGATTGTTGTACAGCTGACAGGCTGTCTCATCGTGCACCACTGTAACAAATATTTCAGGCCAGGTCATTTAGTAATACTATAATATATATGTATATATATATGTGAATAAATACCTTTTATAGTATTACTATATATATGATATAAGTGGTATTACTATATATACTATTTAAATAAATATAAATATTACTATATATATATAAATACTATAAAAGGTATTTATTCACAAGCATGCGCTGGCAGGTTTGGTATCCACTAAGGTTCTTGCCTCTGCTTCCAAGATGGGGCCTTGAGTTCAGTCTCTTCACCTGGAGAAAGGACTGATGAATGTGAACATTCCCTCAAGCCCTTTTATACGGGTCTGAAATCCATTTTTGAGATCTCTATTGTCAATGTCACACATTGAGTTTTTACTCCACAAAGCCACCAATTCTTAATATGATTACACCAGTAATTAAGTTTTGCCACACAATTTTTTGGGGTCCTGTTCAGACCGCAGTAAAATTTCTCAGAGATGAATGAAGTGAGCTTTCACCTCAAGGTAAATTGGCAGTGTCTGTGACCAATGAAGAGGCTTCAGTTAAAAAAATAATAGAATTTTAGTAAAAGTCTAAAAAAGTATAAATATGGGCTTGTCTAATAATGAAGTCTTTCTGATGACCTATGTAGCAATAGTAACAAAACATTTTATTTTATATTGTATAATTAATCATATCCCCATTTGAAAGTTCTGTATAAGTGAATAACAAAGTGGGTTTTTTTTTCCTAATGATGAATCCATGATACTGTAAAACAATAGAAGGACAAAAGGATCAATTTAAATCATACACTTCAATCAAACATCTTAACTTAGGGGTTCAGTGGTAAAGGTCTTGCTGCACAAGCATGAGGAGCTGAGTTCAGATTCCAGGCATCCACACGAAAGCTGGGCGCAGCAGAGGTCACCCTAAGATCTCAGCTCTGGGAGGCAGAGACAGGAGGGTGCCTTGGGCCTACTGACTTGCTAGTCTAGCTGGATCAGTGATCTCTGGGTTCATCCAGAAACCTTGTCTCAAAAATTAAAGTGGAGAGTGACCAAGCAACACAAAATGACATTGATTTCTGACCTGTACATGCATGAGCACACACGCATATGTACATCCATACACATGTGTACCAGTATATACACAAGCATACATATATGTACATACCATACACATACAAAAGCATCATAACTTAATAAGGTAAAAGCAGAAGAACTCGCAATCTAGCTATATTTAACCAAGCCAGATGTTGAAAAGTTTTGCAAAGGTTTCACTAATTGTTTTTGGTTTTGGAGACTCTGTTCTATATAGTTGTTATTTATTTCAATATGTGAGGGATATTACAAGGCTTCATTAAAATTAATTATAAGTAATTTAAAAATTATTATTCCTGCTTTCCAGTATAATGCATACTTGTATGTATAACCCACATATAAGCTTTTCTGGGCACCTCAGTCATGTTTAAGGATGTAAGTGAGCATCTTTACCCACTAAGCCATCTCACCATCTTCAAGAACGTAAAGAGACTCAGAAGAGTCCAGCTCTGGGGTACAGCTGTAGGAATAGGCTTGCTAGATCATGTTCTAATTGCTTTCAGAGGCAGGAAAGGAAGGCCTTGTTTTCCCCTATCCTCATCAGAAATTGCCAGACTAATATATTTTCCAGTTGAAGTGCATAAAATAATACCGTATTATTGTTTCATTATCTTCCTGATCAGTAATGTGTTTGACATTTATTGACCTTTGGTATTCTTATTTTATTAATGACTTATTTATACCCTTGGATCCATCCTTAGGATTTTTTTAAAACATTTTTATTTATTTGTAAGGGGAAGGAGGAGGAGGAGAAGGAGAGAATGGGCATGCCAGGAACTTTAGCAGCTGCAAACGAACTCAAGATGCATGCACAACTTTGTGCATCTGGCTTTACCTGGGCACTAAGCAATAGAACCCAGGTTATTAGGCTTTATGGGCAAGTGCCCTAACAGCTGAGCCTCTCCACTTGATTTCTAAGGGTTATTTATATTTCTTGGCTTCTAATATTTTATTAATTGCATGTTGCAAATATATTTTTCTACTGTGTCCTACCTTTTATCATTTTTGTGAACATTTGTATTGTGATACATTCAATCTCTTAGTATTTTGTTCTTGATTTTGTTTTTATATTGCTTAAGAAATTCTATCCTACTCCAATCAAGATGTATTTATTGATATATATCCTTCTGAAACTCTTAGAGATTTTCTTTTTCACATTTAGACTTGCAATCATCTTGAATTGAATGTAGTGTATGGTGTGAGGCAGGGATCAATGTGTCATCCCTCCAGATATAACCAGTTACCCACCACATTTTCCTGACCAGTTCATCCCTTGCTTGTTGACTTGTACAGCCATGATGTGGTGGTTTCAGTATGAAATATCCTCCATAGCCTCATGTGTTTATGATTAAGCCTCATACTTAATCCCAGCTGGTGAAGCCTTTGGTAGATGGAGCCTTGCTTGAGGAAGTCAGTCTTGCTGCTACCTCTCAGCTGATGTGGTAAGATATGACGTCCAACCCCTGCTCTGCAATGCTCTTCCTGTTGTAATGAAACTGGAAGCTGAAATAAACCCTTTCTTCCCATAAGCTGCTTAGGGTAGGTGTTTTGTTTCAACAACTACTACACATGCTGACCACATCTCTAGTTCCAGACCAACATGTTTCTGTATTTAAACTCTTAATATTCCTTGAGATCATTTGTCTATCCCTACATACATACCTTAGCTTCGTAATTATTATAGCTTCAAATAATTCTTGGTATATAGTAAAGAAGTTCCTCAACTTTGTTATTCTTCAAAAACTCTCTTTCCTATTGTAAATTTTTTTATATTCCAAAGAAACAAATGTAAGCTTATGTAGACTTCTAGTATAAACCTTGCCCAGACTTTAATTTTGAATTTGAAAATTTACTTGGAGATCATCAAAGTAATTAATATATTTAATATAAAAATTGTTTAAGAATTCTTTTAATTTTTTGATGAGTGATTGAAATTTTCTGCATAAGGACCTCACATATCTTTTTATAAGTTTATTCCTGCCAATGCTAAGGATATCCTTTGAGTGGAACCTTTTCCCATTTATGCTGATTTTTATGTCCAGAACCCTTTCTAAAAAGTCATGTTATTTTGATAATTCGTCTGCATATTCTTTGCAGTACCTAGGTATATATTCATATCATCCATGACTAAGCTTTATACACTTTATTGTTTTACTGAGCTCTCAGGCCCTCTGATATAATATTGGAAAGAAATAGTGATAGTCATTTTTATATTACTTCTGATTTTAATGAAAATGCTTATAAAGTGATATAATTAGGTATAATGCCTATGCAACTTCTCAATGCAGAGTATCTGCCAGAGACAACTTTTGTATTCTTTGTTTACTAAACATGTTTGTCAACAGTCAGACTTGAATTGTGTCAGTTTTCTTTGTCTTCATCCATTGAGGTGATAATTTTTCCTTTAAAATTTCTTACCATGACATAGATTTTTAGTTTCTATAATGAAAAGCCTTCTTTGTTTTATTTTGTCATTATACTTAGACATGATATTTATAAAACTATAGTAATTAACTACTAGCATTATTTTGTATATGGTTATTTCATACTTAAGAAAAATCTTTCTCTGGGGACTTTTTTCTCTGTACATATTACTGTATTACTCTCTGTTCTTACACTTATTGACCCAATTTTGTTATTCTGATTTCATTAATCAGAACGAGTTGAGTAATTTATTTTTTTTTGTTTTCAGAATCTGCTTGGAGTTGAAGGTTTTTTTCTGTTTCTTTATTCTCTGAAGATTGAGGTGGATTTATTTGTAAGGTATCTTCTCTCTAGTGCTGCTTGATTTGTGAGATGTTGAATACCAGTTGAATTTGTTTATTTATTATTTACCATTTTCTGTTCATTCTTGGGTCATTGTTAGAATTTCACATTTTCCTAAAAAATAATGTATTTTAA
This sequence comes from Dipus sagitta, assembly GCA_036346955.1. Taxonomy (NCBI): domain Eukaryota; kingdom Metazoa; phylum Chordata; class Mammalia; order Rodentia; family Dipodidae; genus Dipus; species Dipus sagitta. The sequence goes on along the minus strand of CM070778.1, from coordinate 130,444,957 downwards.
GTTTCAAATTCATTATGTAATGCTTGCGGTATCCTTCTATAATGATTAACATCTATTGTATATTTTTGTCCTCCACTTTTATTACAACTGTCTTCTATTTTTCTTCTTTTGTGTTTTTGAGGTAGGGCCTTACTTTGGCCCAGGCTGACCTGGAATTCACTATGCAATCTCAGGGTAGCCTTGAACTCACAGCAATCTTCCTACCTCTGCCTCCCGAGTGCTGGGAGTAACAGTGTGCGCCACCACGCCCGGCTCTATTGTTGTATTTGTATTGTATGTGTATGTGCGTTTTTGGTGTGTGTGTGTATGAGTGTGCTTGTCGGAAGATAACTGTGGGCAGGATGTTTCTCCTTTCCTTCTACCTCTAGAGGCTGGACCTCTCTTGCTACTGCCTGTGAGCTTCTGGCCCTGTCTCATTGCCATATGTGTGTTGGGTTGACCTATGTTTGTGTCACTTTGCATCTAGCTTTTTGTGGGCACTGAAGGGGTCAAATGTAGGTCATCAGGCTCGCAAGCAAGTGACTTTAACCACTGAGCCTATCTCTTGCTTTTGACTAAATTCACTAACAATGTCTGCTCATTAGCTATTCAAAGAATCAGTTTTAGATTTTATGCAACTTTTATTGTTATCTTTTTATTTGTCTCTTTAATTATTATAAACTTATTTTTTTCTTGTTTTCACTTATTTTTGAATTTATTTTTCAGCTATTTTCTAGGCTCTCAAGTTGCACATTTCTTTTAATCTCTCCTTCCGAGTAAATGTAATGCTGAGCTTTAAATAGCAATTTAGTTCACCTATTTCTTTTAATATTTAATAATTTCTTAGTAATTCAGGTTTTACTTAAACACTCATTTTAATCCAAACACTTGCTTTTACCATGTTTCTACTACTTTGCAACCTTGATTTATAATTTAATTACATCATTATCTAGGGGATGATATGTATGATTCAACTTCTTTGAAAACCTGGTATTGTGCCAGTATTTGTAGATGTTTCATGCATTCATGAAAAGATGATTTAGTCCTTTGTAGTGTGTGGTTTCTATTTCTATTAGATCAAGCTGACTACTGTGCCAAACTTCTATATTTTAACTAGTATTAATTACCCTCTATGGTTATAAATTTATCTGCTTATATAAATTTGCCAATTTCTGCTTTAGGTATTATAAATTTATAGGGGTACTAATTTCATGTTTGTTATACTGAATTGCATCTTTTCTAAGAATATTTTATTTTAGTTATTTAATTTATTTATATTGAATTATATTTTATATTTTTCATATATTTATATTTAATTCATTAAGTTTTTATACTTATCTATTTGCAAGTAGAGAAGGAGAGAGAGAGAGAAAGAGAGAGTGAGAGAGAGAGAGAACTCCAAAGAGAGAGAGAGACACAGAGAGAATGGGTATTCCAGGGCCACTAGCCACTGAAAACAATGTCCAGATACATGTACCAGTTTGTGTGTCTGTCTTTATATGGATAATGGGGAATTGAACCTGGGTCGTTAGGCTTTGGCAGGCAAGCGCTTTAACTGCTGAGCCATGTCTCCAGCCCTGAACTTGCCCTTTTTTATTCTATCATTCTTAAATATTCCTATGAATGCTTTCAGACTTTATAACTTTCATCTGATATTAGCATTGCTACATCCACTTTATTTTGCACAGTGTTCGATGAGTACATATATGTATGCATATGCATGCATACGTATATCCAGTTACTGGCTTTCACTTTTCTGTGTGATTTTTGCTCTAGGCATGTCGTTTGGATGCAGTGTGATCAGATTGAAAGAGCAGTGGGCTAATCTCTTAAATTGATGAACCCAGCTCATTTTCAAGCATTGTGTTTACTTGTGCATTGGTACTTATTTCTATCATCCTTTTGTGTTACCCTTTTACTATATTTCCTCGCTGCCTCCCCTCTCATGTCCCTGTCTTTTATTTGGTTGACATAATTTTTCACATTTTATTTTCTTCAGATGATATAGAAGCGTAAATTTGCATTTCTGATGTTAATGTTTGCTCTTAATCTTAAAAATTCTTACTTAGCCATATTTTCAAAGACAACAAAGTCTGAAGTTACTCAGTATTTTTTTTTTAAATGATAATACTGGAATTCACTTAAATAGAGTTAATACTTTGTAGTTTTGGAGGAATTGATTCACTCAACCTTGAATTATCATTTTTTAAAAAAAAATTTAGCTTATTTTTATTTATTTATTTGAGAGCGACAGAAAGAGATAGAAAGAGGGAGAGAGAGAGAGAGAGAAAATGGGAGCACCGGGGCTTCCAGCCACTGCAAACGAACTCCAGACACGTGCGCCCCCTTGTGCATCTGGCTAACTGGGTCCTAGGGAATCCAAGCGCTTAAACACTAAGCCATTTCTCCAGCCCGAATTATCAGTTTTTGAGTGTGTGCAGTATGTGGTGTGTGTGTATATGTTATGCAAATATGTGTGCAGATACACATGCCCCATACACATGTGGAAACATCAGAGAACATTGGGTGTCCTTCCTCTAGCTCTCATCTGCGTATTTCCTGGAGACAGTGTCTCTCACTAAACCTAGCAGTGCCATTTTTTCAGTCATACTAGCTGACCAGCGAGTCCCAGCAATTTTCTGGTCTTTGTTCCCTGTAGGACTGGAAATACAGGCATGTGTGGCCAGGCCCAGCTGTGTGTGAGGCTGGTGGGGAATCTCACTCAGGAATAATAAGGCTTTCTCAGGCCTTAACACAGCTATAGCAAGCCTTCTTACCTGCTGAGCCACCTCCCTATCCCTGAATTATTAACCTCTTAACAAAGTTCTATATTTATCTCAAATTCTTCATTTTAAGTACTTACTATTTTCTTGTTAAATCCTTTTTTTTTTTTTGTTATCAATGTTCTGCATGGTACACCCCTCTATTGTTCATATGCTTAAAGTGTTTTTTTTTTATGTTGTCATTAATCTTACATGATAATTTGATGGTATCTTGGTCCATTTATACTGTTACAATAGAATGCCACAGACTAGGTAGTTTATAAAGAAACAGAAAAGTATTTCTCAGTTTCTTTGTGGTTGGGAAGTTCTTGTCTGAGGTGTTGGCAGACTTGGTGTCTGGTGAATGCTGATTTTCAGTAGGGGAGTCTGTTCACAAGACTGAAGGTGGAAGGGCAAGAGAACTTAATACTGCGTGAAGACTCTTTTCTGGGGCCCTTAATCTCATTTAGTAGGAAGCAGACCTCATGGCCTCATCACCCTTCAAGGCCCCACCTTGAATTTGGAATGAGACAGTTCAAACCATAGCAGATTGAATATCAATTTCTTGGTTGTCAGTTACTTTTCCCTCAGCATGTCAAAGATTATTCAATGATCTATGCTGCTGACTTTAAAAGAAAATATTTCCATTTATTTCATTAGTTAAGTGGTGAATCTCCCAGTGACTAAGTTTGAGAAATTACCACACTGAACTAGGTTGGACTGGCCAGGTAAGCCCTGCTGGTGATCATAGTTTCTCCTCGCCACTCTGTCGCTCAGCGGGCTCTTCCCATAAAATACAGGAATGTTTGTCACTCAGAATTTGTCGTGCATTTCCATAATGTTGCTTTCAAAATAAGTTTCTACCTAAAACAAATAGAGCACACACACGAATTGGTTATAGTCACATGTTGATAAGGGAAAAACAGGAGCTGAATTTTGTTATAGGGATTCTGTAAGACAAACCCACGTTACAGGGGAAAACACTGAGCTAGGACTTAGGGGCACTGACCTCCAATTCTAACTCTACCTGAGTGATGCCTGGCAAATCACCAAGCATCCTCTCTCTCTCTTCTACCTTTCCTTACTCTCTCCCTTCTTCTTTGCCTTTCTTCTTCCCTATTTTATTTTCTTCATTTACAAAATGAGATGAAAGACTAGGTTCATTGTTTTCAAACTATGTTGTGTGGCATGAACTCAGGCTGTGGGACTTATATTTTTGCCTGTATTATCTTTTCATTAACTAAAGGATTTATTTGCACATGCACATGTGTGTGCATGTGTGCGTGTCTTGGTGTCTCTTGCTACTGTAAACAAATGCCTATAGGGCTTTGTGTAAGTGGCTAGGGAATTGAATCTGGACCAGCAGGTTTTGCAGGCAAGCACCTTTAACTGCTGAGCCATCTCCCCAGCCCCTATTTTCCATTTTGTTAGTGACCTGTTGTGGACTGTTGCATAAGATTTCTTCTGAACTAAAATAACCAGGCCACTAAACTGTAAAATGAAGTTCTATTTCTGTACCCATGGAAGTTTTTATACAAGTACAAAAGCATAACAACTCCCTAATCTTACATGCTGTCAGTCACTACTTGCTTTAGTCACAGTTAAACTCTAGTTTTTAATGTTAATCTTCCTGCAGTTTCCATGCCTCATTAATCAGTCAGTGTTTTTAGTCTCACAGGCTCTGGAGTCTCATTGCATCAGGGTTCCTGTCACACGGGAGCTATCTTCACACAGAGCTAGGGAGCCCCTACTGAGATCAGTCTTCCTTCTCCAGTAAGTTCTTTTCTGGAGCCTTGATATTCCACCCTGCTTATGAGGACTCATTTACGGACATGTGATTTACTTTATGTCCATTGGGACACCTTAGTACTTTAGCATCTAATGATGATTCTCTAGGCTGTAGTTCCTACGCTTTTATTTTATTGTATTTTTATATTAAGTTTTAGTTTATATTAATTATAACAGGATATTCTCTTTTATCGCCTCGCCCAAGCTCCTGTTACCTTGGAGACCCTCCTCAGTGGGGTTATGGTATTCACTGAAGAGTCACGAAGGCCTCAGTCAGTCCAGAATTTGTTGTCATTCATTCATTTTTTTTTTTTTTTGATGAAGAACATAACTGACTAGGGTGAGATGAAATCTCAAAGTTGTTTTAATTTACATTTTTCTGATGACAAGAGATGTTGAACATTCCTTTAAGTGTGCAATGTCCATGTGTAGTTCTTCCTTTCAATTCTCTGTTCAATTCTCTACCTCAGTTTTTGATTGGGCTGTTTGATTTATTTTTTAATTGTTTAATTTTTGAGTTTTAAAAAATAGATTCTAGATATTAGACACCTTTGTTGGACGTTTAGCTGGTGAAGATTTTCTCCCATTCTGTGGGGTGTCTGTTGACTCTGTTGATAGCTTGCTTGTCTGCACAGTAGCTTTTTAGTTTCATGAGGTCCCAGTGGTTGAGTGTTGATCTAATTTCCTGTGCTACTGGGGTCTTATTCAGGAAGTCTTTTCCTACACCTGTATCATGGAGTGTTCTTCCTGCTTTTTCTTCTAGTTGCTTTAGAATTTCAGTTCTTGTATTGAGATCCTTAATCCATTTAGAGTTGAATTTTGTGGTTGTCCAATCTCTACAGTATTATTTGTTGAAGATGCTGTCTTTTCTCCAGTGTGTATTTTTGGTCACTGTGTCAAAGATCAGGTAGCTGCATTTGTTTGGATTTAGAGATGGGTCTTCTATTCTATTCCATTGATCTGTGTGTTTGTTTCTGTGTCAGTACCATGATGTTTTACTTACTATGGCTTTGTAGTGTGTCAGATGTAGTGATACCTCCAGACATATTTCTTTTGCTGAGGATATTTTTGGCTACCCGAGGCCTTCTGTTGTTCCATATGAATTTTGATACTATTTTTTTCTATCTCTGAGGTATGTTGCTGGAATTTTCATTGGAATTGCGATGAATCTGTATAATACGTTAGGTAGGATGGCCATTTTTACAACACTAGTTCTTTCAATCTATGGGCATGGAAGATATTTCCATCTGCTTGTATCTTCCTCAATTTCTTTCCTCAGTGTTTTTATTTTTCATTGTACAGATCTTTCACTTCCTTGGTTAATGATATTCCAAGGTATTTAAATTTTTTGTGGCTATTGAAAATAGGATAACATTGGTCTCTTTCTTCATATGTTTTTCTTCAGCATACAGGAAGGCTACTGATTTTTTTGTGTATAGATTTCGTACCCTACCACTTTACTGAAAGAATTTATCACCTTTAGGGTTTTTTTTTTTTTGTAAAGTCTTTTGGATCACTTATATGCTAAATCATGTCATCTGGAAATATGGCTGATTTATGGTCTTCTGTACCCATTTGTATCCCATTTGTTTCTCTTGTCTTATTGCTTGAACTAAGACTTCAAATGCTATGTTGCAAAGCAGTAGTGAGAGTGGACACCCCTTCTGCAGTCCATATCTCAATGGGAATGCTTTGAGTTTTTCCCCAGTTAGTGTGATCTGTGCCTTGGATATTTATGAGTAGCCTTTATTATCTTGAGATATGGTCCTTTCATCCCCAGCCTCTCTGGCATTTTAATCATGAAGGGGTGTTGTATATTGTCAGATGCCTTCTCTGCATTTATTGAAAGTACCATGTGATTCTTGTGTTTAAGTTTATTTATGTGGTGAGTAACATTTATTGATTTCCATATGTTGAGCCATCCCTGGGATGAAACATACTTGATCAAGGTGGAAAATGCTTTTGATGTGTTCTTGAATTCAGTTCATGAGGATTTTATTGAGAATTTTTGTATTTAAGTTCATTAGGAATCTTGGTCTATAGTTTTCTATTTTTGTTGTGTCTCTGTCTTGTTTAGGTATTAGGGTAATGCTGGCTTCATTGAAGGCGTTTGAGAGCTTTTCCTTGTTTCTTAGTTATGTGAAATAATTTGAGAAATGCTTTTAGCTTTTGATTGAAGGTTTTGTAGAGTTCCTAAGCTTTGTTATTTTTTAACATTTTTTATTTTATTTATTTATTTGACAGAGAAAGAGGAAGAGAGAGGGAAAAGGAGAGAGGGGAAAGAGAAATAGATAGATAGATAGATAGATAGAGAGAGAGAGAGAGAGCATGCCAGGGCCTCCAGCCACTGCAAATGAACTCTAGACGCGTGTGCCCGCTTCTACATCTGGCTAACGTGGGTCCTGGGGAATTGAACCTGGGTCTTTCATCTTTGCAGGCAAACACCTTAACTGATAAGTCATCTCTCCAGCCCAAGCTTTGTTATCATTATCATTTTTGCTGGCAGTGGCTTCATAATAGAATTCAATTTTGTTACCATGGTCAGCATAACAATTTTTATTTGTTGTGTATTTTCATACCAAGAAAGAAGATCTTTCTTGTAGTCTGGGTGACCTTGACCCACAGTTGTCATTTATAAAGCCGATTGTGAGTTTCTGTCATTAGGGGACGGCAGCGAAACAAGGAGCTACTGTGTCATTTAAAGAGCAGAGGACTTTTTCTTACTGGTGCACATGTTCCAAATAAAATGTTTCTTCTTTTAAAAACTTAGACATTATTTCCATATCAGGATTTTGCAGATTCCAAAGAGTCTAAACTTTTTGCAGTATGTATAGATAGGATCCATATATATTGTAATGAATATTTTTTGTGTGTCATACAAGTGGGTAGGTGCTCAGGGTTCAGTTCTTGAGATTTCTACACAATTGAGTTTCATGTGTACCACAAACTTATGTAGCTGGGTAACATATTTTACAGTGCAGTATACCATTTTTTGTTGGTCTCATTTTGGTTATTTTATGTTTACTTTATGTTTATATAGGTAGTTAAGTTCTTACCTTTTCTGGGTTAATTCCCACCCCCCACTTTTTGATAATTTAAGGTATTCCATTTTTCTCTTTTTGTGGGTTTAGAGTGTCTCTTGATGAGGGATATATTGCATTTAGGTATTTTTCTTAAAACACTGTGGTGTCATAATCCACTATTGAGGTAAGCTATCTGTTATGTCAGCTCCTAGATGCCACTGCAGTCCACTGGGACTGTAATAGCATAAAAATTATAGTTTCTAAACTATAATTAGGGAGTTTTCCATATGTTTTTAGAAGTATGGAAATACAGGAGAAAATAGGGACAACCTTTCCATGTAGCCCAATAAAATCTTCCTGTAAGTTCAAGAGTGAGGAGTTGGCATCTGGTGTGGTCCTTCTTTCTGTGTCATATATCATGCTGGAAGGCAGAAGGGTCAGAAAGCACACCTTTGTAAGACAAAGTAAGAGGGAGCCAAACTCACTTTTATAACAAGCATACTCATGATAATCACCCCACTTCTGTGATAATGGCACTAATTACATGACACTTACAACACAGTCACCTCTTCTCAGAATCCCCCACCCCAGCACTGTTGGATAAAGTGTCCTAATGCAGTAGCTTTAGGGACATAATAAGTTTCTAGTAAGAGTCAATGAATATCTCCAGGAGGAAATGACATTCACTTGAACATGAGTGGTGTCAGGTGCACAAGGGAACAGCACATCTATAAATTGCCTGGGGGATTAGAGTTTGGAGCTATGGAGAAGGACCACAGTCCTGGAGTCCACTGGTGGTGGGGAAGTGAGGATTATAAGAAACCCCTGGAGGGGTCTGAGCTAAAAAAGGGCCAAGCCTGATCTCCTCTGGATCACTCTAGTCATGGAGTATAGTTAGGGTTGGTGGTGAGGGAGAGGGAATGTGGAATCTGAATAGTCCTTGGGACAGGGTGGGCAGGAGATGGAAGTGAGAGGGATCAGGTGGTAGGGGCAGGGGAGATGTGAAAAGAAAACCAGGTGTTTTGGGAGATGAAGCAAAAGACTTGGAGGTAAGGCATCAGGGACAGGACAGGATCCAGGGAGACTGCTGAACTTAGTTTTTGGGCATTTGAGTGGCTAGAGGCCTCCTTCGTTAGGGCGGGGAGAGAGGATAAGACCTTTCCTTTCTTTCCTATGAATGTGTATACTTAGACTTCTTCTTTTCCTAGTGTGTTCATTTTTATGCCTACTTCTTGTCTTATTGCTCTAGTTAGTACTTTGAGCACTATATTGCATAGAAGTGGCAAGAGTGGACATTCTTGTCTCATTCCCAGTTTTAGTGGAAATGACATCAGTGTTTCTCCATTTATTGCAATGTTGGCTGTGGGCATGTCATATATGTATATATATATATATATATATATATATATATATATATATATATATATATTCTAATAAAAATGGCAGGAATTTATCCTAAAGGTATTTTGAAATAGTCATACAAAACTATTTGTTGATAGATACACAGATAAATGACTTGAGCTGGAAGAAGAAAGTGAAACAAAGAAACAAATCAAACAATTCATGTGTTTTGTGCTTTTTTGGTGTTTATGTATAGAATATTAAAATATTTTTCATATTTATTTACTAGGTAGATGGAGAGAAATAGAGACAGATAGATAGAAGGACAATGGATAGGTACACCAGAGCCTTTTGCTACTGCAAAGAGCTCTAGACACATATGCCAGACTGTCCATGTGGTTTACGTGGGTATTGAGAACTGACCCTGGGACAAGGGGCTTTGCACACAAGTACCTTTGATTGCTACACCATCTTCCTAGCCCCAGCTTCCCATTTGAAGTCAATGTTTAAGGTAAGTCACCTAGAATCTTGATCATCTCATTGGAGCAGCAAGTTAATTGGATTATCTTTCCAAGTTCTTTCTCAGCAGGCGTATGGGGCTAACATACAGGCAGTCAGAGAGCCTGGAGATACAAGGATGGATAAATCTTGTGCTGGCCTTAAATTAGGAGCAGGAAGGGATGTTCAGGGATTGGTCATGGTACAGGGTGGGGGCCCCAGGGCATGCCAGAACTCCCTGCAGCTTCTAGGGCAGAAAAGATGGCGATGGACAGGTGATGAGGGAAGACAGATGGTGAAAGAAGAAAAATGTCTTTCAAGATTTCAGAAATGGCTTAGTCTATTAGAGAGGGAAATCACAAGTCAGGAATATTCCAGATTCTCTGCACTTCCACCCTGAGTCCCATGAGTCAGCCAGGGCATAGCTCTTTTGTCAGAGCAGAAGAACTGTATTTATAAAATATTTAATTAATTAATTGGAGAAAGAAGAGAGAGAGAGAGAGAGAGAGAGAGAGAGAGAGAGAGAGAGACAATCGGTGTACCAGGGCCTCCAGCCACTGCAAATGAACTCCAGATGCATGCACCACCTTGTGCATCTGGATTATGTGGGTCCTGCGGAATCAAACCTGGCTCCTTTGGCTTCACGGGCAATTTCCTTAACCACTAAGCCATCTTTCCAGCCCAGAACTCTATTTTAAAGTACCTTTTGCTAAGGACCTCAAAGCACTTGCTACTTTTTTTTTTTTTTACAAACATTTACCTTGCAGAGTTATCTGCTGTTTTATTTTTAACTTGCAGTTCATAAATGCCAGGGTTACACAGAGAAATTTATGTGAAGGTCTCCTGGGGTCATAGGGGAACATTTTCCAACATCATGTGACCCAATCTATCACAGCAGATTGACCCCTGGTCCCCTGGGGTTCCTGAACGTTGGAACTTCTCAAGGTCAACCCAGGAATGAAAGAGGACCTCATCTCTTCAGACTAGAGAAGGCTCGTTTCTTCTCACCTGCGCTGCACACAGTGGCTTTCATGACTGACATTAAAAGGGAAGAATGAAGGGCAGGGACTATTTGATTAGGTACTTCTTGTCTGCCAGGGATTTGGGACAGTTTACCTCATTTGCTTTTCTTTCTGATCTGCTGGCATAGTAGTATTATGCTTTTGACAAAGAAAGAAAGTTTCTGAGAAGTCGCACAATGAAGCCCCTCAATGAGGGCTGAGGGGCTTGAGGCCAACGTACCTAAGTCTTTCTTCTTTCTTCCCCTTGTGTCTCTCATGATCCACTTGCTCTATTCCTACCTCCTTAGCTCGTTCTCCTCTCCCCTTTACTGACCCTGCTCAAGCCACACCAATAGTTTGTGCTTCCCGAAAAGTATCATGCTCCTTCTGGTTCTTGTTGTTTTGCCATCACTCTTTCTAGAATGTTCTTCCATTTTGGCCTGTATGTTTTTTCTTATCTTCCTGCTTTTAGTCCAACAACATTTCTCCCCTGTCCAGCCCCCTAGAGTAGCCACATCTTGTCATCTCTCCTCATCACACATTTTTCTCAACACACACACACACACACACACACACACACACACACACACGTCTGTTCACTTGCTAGTATGTAAGCTCCTTAGTTACCATAGTACTTAGAGTGAGCCCTCTCTATATATATTTGTTGAATGAATGGATAACAAATTAACAAATGGATATATCACCTTCCTACTGACATTTTGGCAATAGTTCCCTGTGTGGTCAACTTTATGGCTACTTTTGAAGCTGTTTTCTTCAGACCTGAAAAATTGTCTTTCAATGCGTCTCTGTCCGTTCTTGATGCCTGTAGCCAAGCAGAACCAATGTAAATGATCAATCTTGGGTTTTGGATTTACTTTTTTCTCTTCTTAAAAAGTGATTCTGTTGGGTGAGGTGGTGCACGCCTTTAGTCCCAGCACTCATGAGGCAGATGTAGGAGGATCACTGTGAATTCAAGGCCAACCTGAGACTATATAGTGAATTCTAGGTCAACTTGGGCTAGTGCGAGACCCTGCCTCAAAAAAACTAAAAACAAAACAAAACAAAAAACCCCTAAAAAACAAAAAACAGCAAAAATTCTTATTTATTGGCAGAGAAACAGTATAGGCACACCAGGTGCTCTTGCCATTGCAAACAAATTCCAGGTGCATGTGCCACTTTGGACATCTGGTTTTATATGAGCACAGGGGATTTGAACCCAGGCTGGCAGTCTTTGCAAGCAAGTACCTTTAATCACTGAGGCATTCTTCAGTTCTTGGATTTGTTGACTTTAGTACACCCCACCCCCTTTATTTTAAAATTTAGCCTAAAGCAGCTGGGGAGACCATGGGGGACCCGTCTGACATCATGGAGGCATGTGTGAGAAACATGCACTGTCTTTCACTGGCTGTTATCTCAGGAGCAGTCAAATGTAGAACACAGGTGTTGTATATGGTTATGACCCGTTCACATCAAGAGCAGTGACTCGCACTGAACTCCCTGTTTGCTCCTGAAGACAAATGTTCCTCATCTTGTCAATGGTACCCAACTATTGGTGACTCATTCCAGAGAAAAGATGTCTTGTTGGCCCACTTCACTGTTTACCCTTTTCAGTTCTTCCCTTTTTTTGTTTTGATTTATTTTGAGAGAGACAGAGAGAGAGAGAGAGAGAGAGAGAGAGAGAGAATGGGCACACCCGGGCCTTCAGTCGCTGAGAATGAACTCCAGACGCGTGCACCTCCTTGTGCACGTGTGTGACATTGCACACTGCATCCCTGCGTCTGGCTACGTGGGACCTGGAGTTGCAAACATGAGTTTTTAGGTTTTGCAGACAAACACCTTGACCAGTAACCCATCTCTCCAGTCCTTAACAAAATTTTGTTTTTCAGTTCTTCCTCTTTTTGGAAACTGCATGACCTTCCTCTTACCTGCTTGCCCATGGCTGTGCTAAGTGATGTGCAGATTCCACTATGCATCGTGTCATCCCACAGTTCTGTGCCTATGCTTTCCTGGTGCCTTCTTGTCCTGCCCATTCCTCAACACCCACTTGACTTTCAATGCCCGTTGTCAAGTCTCATTTCCCCATGGAAACCCTTCCTGTCTCTTTCTGCCGGCTGATCTAGTCACCGCTGCCTGTGGGCACCTGACAACTCTGTCCACGAGGAGCCCGTCTGTCTCTGCTGTGTTTAGCAGAGGACCTCATGGCATGTGCTCTGTAGCTGCTCACTGAAGGAAGGTGGGCTTCACAGGTGGCAGGGGTAGCTGGCTTACTTTGCTTTGTCACCAAAGTTACAGGGTGGTGAGGCGTTTTAGATTGCAACCTCGCCAGTCAGTGGACATGTCGAGAAGGCTGGGATTTCAAACTTCACGATGGGTGCTCTCCCAGTGTGTCGTGGATAATCTTCACATGAATAATTGATAGTTGACTGTGGCATCATCAATTAGTCATGGAGGTCAGTCTTGTTTCATTAGAATGTAACTTCCTGCAGGGATAGCTTTTGTTCATTTATGTCTGAATTAATTTTTTTTTTCAAAGTACAGTGTCAAAAATAGGATGGGTGCTCAAAATGTTGAGAATCAATTCATCAGGTATATCTGGTTCCCGAGTGACCAAAGGAGAGACTGGTGTTCAGGAAACCCATTTGCTCTCATTAATAAAACAATCTTATCCATATTAAAGTAACAGTAGATGGAGGATAGGAAGGGATCTATTAGTGAGGTCCAGCTGTGGACCTCTAAGATCATTCCTTCCTTCACGGAGCTCATGAATAATAAAATAAATCGGCGTGACACCAGGGAATAAGCTGTAAAGTGTCACAAAATGCCAGGAACAAAATCCATCCAAAGTGCTCTTTTTCTTCCTGAGGACAAACCTAAAAGAACTTTTCTGATTACCTGACAGTCCATTTAATCCCCAGGAAACATTCCTTTGTTATAGTTTCAAGGAGAATTACTTGAAATAATCCTTTGTACAACGTGCCTGGTTCTATTTTAGTTTTAAATCGTGTCCCCTTTCTTTTTGAATTTGTTAAAAAAAAAAAAGACGACATCTAATCAATGCCCAAGTGGAAGTGGTATGGCCAAGTTTGAGTTTCTTTCTTTCTGGGATGAAGTTACCTTTTGTGTAGAGACCCTTTTAAAAGAGACTTAAAAGATTTCAGGAGCTGAGAAAGATATATATATATATATACATATACATGCCTGAATGTTATAATTAAACTGTACAGACTTAACCATCACTCTTGAGTGTTATTAAAGAGGAGCTTTATGGCCAGCTCCATGCATGACACTCACAGTGACCTAGATTTGAGGGGAGACGGACATTCTCAGATGAATGCCTGCAAGAATTCCATGTATCTGGTCAAAGGGAGACATGGGTCTACCAGAAATCAGGCCTAGCTCACTGCTTATCCATTCAAAAGTGGGGCTACAAATGCTAGGAAAGGGAAAGACAGAGTCCAGTACCTTGCATACCATTTGCATTTGTCCATGATTTGGCTTGCAAGTCTATCAAAGCAACAGGAATAAAGAGAAAGATAAAAAAATAAGGGATTAAATTTTTTTTTTTTTTTATTTTCCAAGGTAGGGTTTCCCTCTAGCCCAGACTGACCTGGATCTTACACTGTAGTCCCAGGCTGGCCTCAAACTCACAGGGATCCTTCTACCTCTGCCTCCTGTGTTCTGGGATTAAAGGCGTACAAGGTTTTGTTTAAATTTACACATGTGGATTACATTGAGGGTGAGTGTTGCAGTCAGTTTCACATTGCTGACACAAAACATCTGACCAAGAGCAGCTTGTGGGAAAAAAAGGGAAGTTCCAGGATGGCAGGGGAAAACGATGGCATGAACAGAGGGTGGACATCACCTCCTGACCAACATCGGGTGGACAACAGCAACAGGAGAGTGTGCCAATCACTGGCAAGGGGAAACTGGCTGTAACACCCATAAACCCACCCCCAACAATACACTGCCTCCAGGAGGCGTTAATTCTCAAACTGCCATTGGCTGGGGACATGGCATTCAGAACACCTAAGTTTATGGGAACACCTGAATCAAACCATCACAGTGAGTATGCTGAATGCCACCTGTCTCCTGTCCTGCAAAGTGGTTGATACAATTTTGCTCACCTTAAAATCATCAGGCAGGGGCCCACTAGTGATAATCCTGTCCTTTTCTGACTTAATTTTTTTTTTCAAGGTGGGGTCTCATCCTAGCTCAGACTGACCTGGAATTCACTATGCAGTTTCAGGTTGGCCCCGAACTCACAGTGATCCTCCCTACATCTGCCTCCCAAGTGCTGGGATTAAATGAGTGTGCCACCATGTCTGACCTTCTGACTTAAACATTTTCTATTTTCCTATTTCCTTCTGTTTTTCCCTCTTCCTCTTCCCTCTCTGTATGGCGTAAGGAAGAAGGGGCCAAGTGTGATTTTCAGTGCACTTCTAACATTTCCTAGGTTCATTCCACCTAATGGCTCAATCCAAAATCAAAGTGAAAAATGAATTATTAGTCAATATGGGTGCAGAAATTCAATTTACTACTTAGACACATTTTCTATTGTCTTTAAACAACGAATTTGCTTTTTTTCCTTCTTCCGGATATTTCAATAGCAATATAAAATGAAACCACAGAGTGATTTTTTTGAAAGAATTAAAACTGGTTCGAATAATTTTGGAGTGGCTATTTGTAACATTCAGATAAAAAGTTTTTCTTCCTTTCATCTGTTTAGAGGATTGCAAGTTTTCTTACAGCCTTTTAAAGAAAATACCCTTTATTTTAGGGGAGAGTGGTCGATTTCATGAGTGCATTTTAAAACAAATGCTTAGTTAAAAATACTATCCGATTTGTACTTAACTAGAGCATGGCAGACGTAACAGAAGGAAGTTAATGTGACATGAACTAGATGCTCGCCTTGAACTGCTGGCATATTATCTTTGTCTTCAACAAGGAGGACTTCACTCGCAGAAATGGCTCTTGACAAAGTTAAGTGGTCCTATACATTGTTTGGGAAATTGCCCTTATTTTGTGTGCTTCTTGTTCCAGTAATGGAACCCATGAGCAGTAGATAATTGTAGCAGCCTCATCTATCAAATAATATTAGGAGTCAACAGCTATAATCTGAGCACTTGCTTTACACAGCTTTTCTCTATATTTTCTGTTCAAATTGTCAGTTGTTACCTGTAAGTGTCCCCATTCCCTGCGGTTGATAGAAGCAGAAAGATTTAAGTAAATCAGGAGGTGAGCAGCGTGCCCCAGCCACATACCACAGCAGATGATAACGGCTCCCTGAATAGGGAAAAATCATGGTTCTTTGTGCTGCACTCTATGTTACTATTACTAGTGCAGAGGCTGAGTGAAAGGTGTTTTTATTTATTTATTTTATTTATTTTTTTTGAGATCATCTGGGCAGTTAAAAACTGAGTTTAAGAGGGTCAGAAGTATACCTCTCATTACCGGAGAGTAAACACACGTAGCTTTTTCAATATTCTGACCTACTTTTGTCCATCTTGCAGACCCTTGCATTAAAAGCAAAGTTGTACTTAAAAGAGAGTTGCACAAGGTTGCTGGTAGGAACGTCCTTATTTACTATACTCCATAAGCTTAGTCGTAGATATAAAATTATTCTTGATAAAAAGGAAAATGTTAGCTTTTCTTGAAGTTATTATAAACATCTTTGAATTGCTTTATATAAAAATCCTTAGAAGGAGACAAAAAATAAAATAAAAACATGATTGCATCTCACCCAGTGGTGGTTTCCATGCATAAACATACATAAAATTTATATAGCCATATATTTATATATGAGTGATATATGTGACATTGATATGTCCATATATAAACATACATATTATATATAAAATTATAGTATATCATATGTATTGTGTGATATTCTGATTTTCCCTAATATATGGCAAATATATTCTATGTTCATTAATATTCATTTATTGTACCATATTCGATTCTATTCCATTCCATTACCGTTATTCCCTCCTGTTGGACTTTTAGAATTTTCAAATTTTCACATTATGAGCAATGCTTTAACAGATGGTAAACTTGGTACCTAAGTCCTCGCCAACACTGGGGGTAACGTCTTTACCTACAGTTAATAACAATGAGTAGTTACTGGTGGAAAGGATTTGTGGGGAAGAGGACCAACCCATTTTGGTTATAATGAGCACGCAAGAAAGTCCCTATTTTGTTTCCTTCCTCCGCATTCCTGCTGCCCACCCTTTTAAGATCGTCTCAGCCCTAGAGAGATGGGGAAGCAACCTGTGGTGGTCTGCATGGATGTCCTGCATAAGGGTGAGCAGGACGGCCCTGCCTATGGTGGCTGCTGGGGCAAGTGGGGCTTGACTATTTTGTTTTAGCCCTTCCTTCCCGTTCATACAGCACTGGCCTTGTACCTTGCTCCTCATCAGGGTTAAACTCTCTGTTTTCTCATGGTGTTCTGCCATGGAATATTTGTGAGAGTTTCTTTCCCAACAGGATTGTAAATTCTTAGGGGGCAAGAACAATACAGGTCCCTAGAGGACCTGTAGGGTCAGAGCTGAAAGAACCTAATTAGCAGAGGTTTACAAATTCCCCGCCCCTGAATACCAAGAGTCTCTATAGGTCTGCTTTTTTATTTTACACATGATTTTATTAGGAGAGAGAGAGAGAGAGAGAGAGAGAGAGAGAGAGAGAGAGAGAGAGAGAGGGAGAGAGAACTGGAATTATTAAACCTCCTTCCTGCCTTGTTTTCTGCCACCAATTTAAAGATTCAATGTAAATAATCAAACAAGCGTTTCTGTTTTCAAGGATATTATTTTGGGCATTGAAGTCACTGTGTGTTTCTCACCTCTCACAATCATCACAGAATGTTCTGGGACAGGGATTCTCATTCCCACCCATGGGGATTCAGAAAGCAGGAACAGAAAATCGCATCAAGCTGTGGTCATTGCTGAGTGTGTGTGTGTGTGTGTGGGGGGGAACGGCAGGCAATGATCGATTCTCAAGGGCCCACCCACCTGCTGCTTCATGCAGGGTGCTGCATCTGAGCAGGCGCTCAGAGGCAAAAGCTGCTGGTGGCTCTCTGGAGAGCTCAGTCCTAGGACATTTGGTTTCACTGGACATTTCCTGTACTGGGGACTCTGAGCTTAGAGTCAGCTATTCAGTTAAGCTTCTGGTCACTGCAGAATCCTCTTCCTGCCTAATGGAAAATGTGTGTTTTTGTTACTGTTATTGAATAAGGGCACGGGGCCAGGGTCATGGGCACATTTCTCTTGTAACAATGTTTCATCCTGGATGTCCTGAGACTCAGCCACACGCACACTTCTCACATTATGATTTTTCTTATATGGCATTTTAAACAAAATTCACACAGCTTAACAGTTATTCAATGCACTTACCAATGAAGACAGGTGATCATGTGTACAGTACGGTAAAAGCTACCAATTAATTAATAAGAAATGTGCCACTTGATTCTCCTCGGATGTTTGCTGCCTACAAAAAGTTTACATCGATAGACATTCAAAATGCTAGAGACACATTTTGAAATTGCGAGAGTATTCATAGGTAATGAAACGAGTTCTTGAGATGCCAGCTAGGGGTGGCTGACATGGAAGGATGCTGTGTCATTCTTGAAGTCATTCTGAGATTGGCTAGAAAATCCACGCCAGGATTATATGAATGCTCCATTGCCTAGGTAATATGTAAGGTCGAATCAGGTAGAGAATTCACCTGTACGTGTTAGTACATCATTATCCAGAGTGGGTGTAAACTGCTAGAGTGGAGCTTAACCATTCACTTATATTAAAATAAGTAGAGAATAGCAAGAACTGACATTATTTCCAAATGCTTATGTTAACTTGATAGTACCCAAGAAATTTGGTACAAGGACAAAGGCATATGTATTTTGAAAATAAAGATAATTTATAAGGGGCTTGGGTGATTGGAATGTGGTTAAAGGTGTTTTTTTTTTTTTTTTTTTTTTTTTTTTTTTTTTTTTGCAAAGTCTATTGGCCTGGGTTCAATTTCCTAGCTACTCATATAAAGCCAGATGGCCATATGTTTGCAGTGGCAAGAGACTGTGGTTTACACACACACATGAACACACACACACACACACACACACATACACGTTTACTTATAAATAAATAAATGAAAGATAATTTATAAATTAGGGACTGCTATGCACCCAGGCCTCCAATCTGTGCTATTATACTCCTACAACAATGCTGCAAAGGATTTATAATTAATCTCATTTTACAGATGAATACACAGAGGTCCAGAGAGGTCAAATGAGACACCTAATGAGTGGTAAAGGTGTGACTCAAACAGGTCGGTGCGATTCCCAAGCCAAGGCACTCAAGCATGGCCACACTAAATACTTTATTGGAAGTCATTTGGTATTTCTGAGGCGGAAAGTGATCTGACCTGTAGGCCTTAAAAATGACGATGTTGATTACAAGATAGCAATATCTCATGCCGCTCAGTCTTAGTCCTTTCAAGGGGAAGAAAACCTCCTCCACGTGCTGTGCCCTTTGTGCGTCTGCTCTGTGCGTGAAGGTTTACAGCAGCGTATTGATTTCCATCATTATCTAAGTCTTATGCACCTAATGATCCTTCTTAGTATCCTTAGTGACCTTTACAATTTTTGAAATAAGAATACACACCCAAACAGGTGGTCTAAGTAGCTTTTAGTTGGTAAAATGCCTTCAGTGAGCAAGCCACCACCATGTATACGCATTTGTGTGAATGCCATTTTTGCAATTACTGCTGGAGTGACAGTTTCTCCGAGGTATTTGAATGATGCAACCTGTCCAGGCTTAATGCTATCTATTATGAACTCCACTGCGTGCGCTGTTAATAGCTGGAAGGCATTGATTCTGTTCTCTGCTCTCTTATCTCAAGCCCATACATTGTGCCTGCATTATTGACTGTTCTGATCATTTCATGCACCATCTCTTTAGAAGATTTATCAATCAATGCCAGCCATGAAACTTAAATTGTTTATTAAGGCTGCTGCGTAGGTTTACACCTTCATGAGAGTCCTCTGATTTGGTCGGTGTCAGATGTTTCAGACAATTGTTGGCCAGGTTTGATGAAAGAGGACAGCTTGGAACATGTCACCATTGGAGTGAGAGAGTTCATTCCATTATTTATTTGGGTTGCATGTTCTATTTGACTGGATGCACTTTTTAATGATATTAATTAACTTCTTCAGGGTGTTAAATTAGTTTAGAACTGCTATGATTATAGCATGACATAAATAGGACTCTATCCTAAGAGATGCACTTGACTTTGCACACCAAAAGGAGATTTTTGTACTGAATTAGTGCAAATGAACCCTTATGGCTCATATTGGAGCATACTTATTAGGAGACCAATACAGACTTCAGCTCAATTTCACACTTAAATCACAAAGCAAAAAACACCACAAAAACAAAAACAAGTGTTGGAGCCTGTCCATCATTTTATACAATTATGAGTTCTTTATCCAGTACCCAGCGATCATCAGTCACATCTCTCATCCAATGAGGAGTGTTTTCCATAATTAACCCATTCTATACGTTCAGTTTCCATACAGATCCTGTGTATAAAGCAAATTTTGAATTAGTTGGGTTTTATTTCTTCTCTAATTTTTACAATGCTTTTGAGTCACGTCATGTGTTTGGGATTTCTGCAGGGCATTTTTCAAATATCTGCTGGCTTCTTGTAGGCGGGGTTATGGGTCATACAGGCCTACCTTATTCATGACCCATTTCTGGTGAAGCTCTGTGCCCAGTAATACTCAGTGACTAGTTTTCCTCACATTTTATGGGAGGCTGATTTGGGGAGGCTACCCTTAGTGCATTGGAAGTGGCTGTGATCTTAAAAGGGGTCAACCAGTTAAAAAAATAAACTCAGAAAAAGATACTAATCAAATTGTCTTTAAGGATGTCAACCCTTAATTCAATAAAAAACCAGATCAATGAAAATTTGTATATAAAAGATTACGTTTATGTGACAGTTGTCTAGTAGAGACCTGAATTGTGCCCCTCCATATGTTCATCCTGCATCTCAGAATGTGAAATATAATAAGACACATTCAGAGGAAGGCATTTTAAGAAGTGGTAATTCTGGATTAGGATGGGCCATAAATCCAGTGACAAGTTATGTGAGGAAAAGAAACTAGGAGAGGCTTGAAGAGAAACCATGAGAAGATGGAGGTGGCAGAAATCAGAGTCCTGCAGACTCAAGCCAAGCACGCGGCAGTCCCTGCAGCCACGGAGAGCTCAGAGTCATGGAGTTGATTTCTCCCCCAGAGCCTCCAGAGGCAATGTCAATTTTGGATTTCTGGTCTGCTGAACTATGAGGGAATAAATTTCTGTTAAGGCGTCAAGTTTATAATCAGTAGTGTTGCTTTTAGGAAACTAAGGCAGGGCCCCAGACTCTCGGCGGCACCTGAAATGCTGGCCATACTTAGCCTCGATGCCTTCTGGTTCTGGGCGGTACCCCGCCGAGCTCTGCACGGGGAAGCTGGTTGATCCCGCTCCACGTCCACGCTCCTAGCATCGGTTCTTCTGCCCTTTCCTCTGCTCGCTTCCTTCTCTGGATATCTCTGAATTAGTCTGCTCATGCTGCTGTAACAAAACACCCCAGATTGGTTAGTTTATAAACAACAGGGATTCATTTCTCTCAGTTCTGGATGCTGGGAAGTCCAAAGTTAGGCACCACCAAGTTCAGTGTCTGCTGAAGAGTGTAGTCTCCTTCCAATATGGCATCTTCTGCCAGCATCTTCTGGAGGAGATGAGTGCTATAAAATGAAAAGAACAAACAAAAAAAAAGGGATGAACATCTCCCTCAAGCCCTTGTATAAGGCTACTAATTGTTCACGTGAGGGTTAAGCCCTCATTGTCCAATCACCTTTCAAAAGCTCTTCCTCATAAATAAAACCTTGGGGTTTACGGTCCAGCATGAATTTGGAAGGGGCACATTCAAACCATACCAGTGTGTGGTATTAAAATTCAATATTGTACGGTTCATGTCTACCTCGTATTAAGCTACAAATTCTTATTTGCTCTTAGACTGCAGGTGCCACCGTGTTTGGAAACATATCCTACTCAGCACAGACCTTTATTTATAGCCAGGTTTCAAAATATGCAGAGTCTAATTGCATGGCATCCTTTTCCGAGAGAAAAAAAATTCTGTTTTATTTCACAATTTGGATATCAAATTGTGTATGCAGAAGAAATTGAAGCCATGGGAGAAGTCATTTTAACAAAGCCAAAATTCAGTGATTCTCAAAGCAAATGCTGTGAGAGCTACTTATGTTTCTGGATTTTTTTTTTTTTGAATGAAAATATGTTGTTCAATGGATAATTCCAAGTTCAAATACTATCTCAGGGAATATTATGTTGAATCATACTTACAGTTGGGGATACTTAAATCACTCTGTTAATCAGTATGCTCTTGGCTTCATTTTTAGTAGCATTCGTTACTTTTGAAAATATGTTATACTGTAATAAAATATGCTACTATAGCTCTTATTTCAGGACTTTGAGAGCACCTTATTTACATTGTGTTGCCTTCTGATCACTTTGTTTAGCTCCTTACATGACATAATGTGTTTGAAAGTGATTTGGAACGGCTGTGTCCAACACATGGCAATTACGGAATTTGAAGAATCATCTTTTGGGCTGGAAAGATGGCCTGAGTGATTAAGGCCTGTGAAGCCTAAGGACCCTGGTTTGATTCCCCAGGACACACGTAAGCCAGATGCACAAGGTGGCACAGGTGTCTGGAGTTCATTTGCACTGGCTGACAGGCCCTGGCACACCCATTCTCTCTCTCTGCCACTTTCTCTCTTAAATAGATAAGTAAATAAATAAATAATAGAAAGTTAAAAAAAAGTCATCTTCATCTCTAAACCACCACATGCAAACAAGCAGGCAATAGCATTTCGTCTTGGTCTCAATAAGCTTGTGTGTCCCAGTGTTTGGCTGGCACATACTTTCTAGATTTAAGCCCTTGAGTGCCATTTCTGTGCGTAGGTAGCCTAGGGGCTGCCATTCTTTTGATGTTAGATTTTGGTGGAGGGAGGGCAGAATGGTATAGAGGAAGTGCCTGGCTCGTATTGGACTATAGGATCTTTAGCTAATGGGACGGTTGTGTCTAAATCATTGAGCTCAGTTGAACCACGTTTTTTGTTGCTGTTGTGTGTGCATGTTTATGTGTGTGAATTCATGTGTGCACATGGCATAGCGCACATGTATAAGTCAGTGTAAAACGTTAGGTGTTGATCCTTGATTTCTGTCTTGCTTGAGGCAGTATCTCTCATTGCTAACTTCTGCGTTCGCCAGGCTGGTTGGCCCATGAGCTGACAGAAGATCCTCATTTTTTTAAAAATAGATTTACTTATTTATTTATTTCACAGAGAAAGAGGGAGAGAGACAGAAGAGAGAGAGAGAGAGAAAGAGAGAGAAAGAGAGAGAATGGGCATGCCAGGGCCTCCATCCACTGTAAACAAACTCCAGATCCTGTGGTCCCCTTGTGCATCTGGCTGGCATGGGTACTGGGGAATTGAACCTGGGTCCTTTGGCTTTGCAGGCAAATGCCTTAACTGCTAAGCCATCCCTCCAGCCCAAGATCCTCATTTCTGTCTCACTTCTTGCTGTAGGTGTGCTGGGATTACCGATTCCAGCCACAGCACTTGGCTTTTTTTCTTTTTCTTTTTCTTTTTCTTTTTCTTTTTCTCTTTCTTTCTTTCTTTCTTTTCTCTTTCTTTCTTTCTTTCTTTTTTTTTTTTTTTTTTTGAGATAGGGTCTTGCTCTTGCTCAGGCTGATCGGGAATTCACTGTGTGTGGTCTTGGCTTTTTATGTTGGTTCTGGGGATCCAAACCCAGGCACTCATGCATGTGCAACAGTTGCTCTAACTCCTGAGCAGTCTTCTCAGCTCAAGTCACAATTTTGTTATCTGTGAACATGACCAGTCATATATACACCATGGCCCATGTGTGATTAAATAATAACATTGGCAATGTGCTTCAATCAGGCTGTGGCATCTAAAGGCACTTAACATTGGTAGATATGATTTTGTTGTAGATGACCAAGACAAAACTATTGGAGTTCAATTTGTTCAGGAAATATTCATTGTACCAGGCCTAGGAAATTTAATATGGGCAAGCCACCCTATCTGCCTCGTTAGGGAGAAGCCATGTGCTTCAATAGAAAAGCCAAGGCTAAGGTTGTCTTAGATACACTCTCAGCCACATCGTGAGCTCACGTTATGACTGAGGCATCCAAAGTTCAACTTGACCTTTCCTGGTTCGATAATGTCAGGGTGTCCACACATCTTCATCTCTTTTCCCTCTGCAAAGTGGTGGTGAAGGAATAGAAATGGACTAGCCTACAGGTAGAAACAACAGCAAATACGAGGACCTGTCTGGAAGCCTGCAGTGATGGGTAAATGAACATAGCAGGGTCCATTCCTTTGCTGCTGGTAGAATCTACGTCACTTTCTACTTTATTGCCCTCTACAGCTGTGGAACTTCGATAGCATGAAGGATATGAAAGTTAATTTATTACGGAAGGCAGAGAGAGAGAGAGAGAGAGAGAGAGAGAGAGAGAAAAGGCCCCAGACCGAGAATAGGCAGTTGTTTAAAATATCTAAGCAATGGTTGGATGCCTTGAATTTCTTTTCCCATCCCATGCATCCAACTGGATACCTGGACTGGCAGGAAGTAAGTCAGTACTTTAGACGGAGTAGAGTGTTTAACACAGGGGATAAAGTGAATGTCTGGAACTGTCCGCTACTGACCACATAGAGATGAACGAACATGCTTCTTTCCTATTTCCACCTACATGTGGGATCATTCCTGTAACTTGCTGGTTAAGAAGCATGTTTCTCTTGGAAAGTGATCATGCTAATTTCTTTTTTTTTTTTAATCAGACATCAAGTTCTGAGTAACTCATGGTGTTTCTTTGTGCCCTACATTGCTTCTTAGAACCTCAATCTAAATTTAGGGTTAGGGTTAGGTGCTGTGTGCTCTTGCGTGGCGTTCAGTGATTTCCTGGTCCATATCCTTGGGAACTTTATCAGGCATATGCGAAGTTTGATGTTCCTTCAGAGAACTTTCTTTAATTTTTTTTGCCTTAATTACGTATTTGGGAGTGCAATCAGCCTGAGATTGTCTTGGTGTTCTAGAATTCCACTTATTAATTTTGGAATAATAGAAGCTCATGTGAAGGTTACATGTTTTGGGATCTACAAATTCTGAGGGAAATTTTTTTTTTTTCCATCTCCAGGGTTCAAGGCATGACATTTCTGTGGTCTCCTGGAGGATGAAAGGTTTATTCTCTGGTATGCCCTTCTTGAGGGGATAGCCCTTGTGGGGGTCATAGTGTGCTCATGCCATATTCTTGGGTTTATCTGCCATTTCCTGTGTCTCTTGGAATCTTGAAGACCAAACTCAAGTTCACTTAGTTGTCAGGTGAGACATGGCTTTGGGGCTCTGATAGTCATTCCAGCTTTTTACCTGGATTTTGGCTTTTTTTTTTTTAATATCAGAACATTGATGTAGGTTAAGAGAGATTTTAGATGTCATTAAACATTTTAATTGTTCCTAGCTAATATTTTAGTTAGAATCTCTAGTTTACCGTTCTATAAGAAGCAGAAGGCAGCAAACTCAGTGCACATATTACCATGGGTCCTTTACAGAGAGCTGAACAAAGAAAAATAGCTCATTTAATTTCTTTCACTAATAAGACTAAGTGGACAGAGGTTGTGCAATTAAGGGAAACCCAAATACTTCTAAATATTAACAGAAAGAAAAACAAGACACGGAATGAAGTCATTTATCTTGTATCTGAGGCAAGAAGACAGAGAAGATGACCTTTCAGTGCCCCTTGAGTTCTCTCATTTCCATGGTATTTGCTGGGGGCGGGGGACAGGGAGAAGGTGGGGAAAGCGAGACTTCAGAATAGTTTTTCACTGAGAGTCTGTGAAGTGATATTATGAAACTGGGGCTAGGTTCTATCTGTCAATTTCAGCTTCCTGCAGTGAAATTTCCAGGTAGTGAGTTTTACTCTGCAGGATACAAATTTCTTTTTCTTGTGATTTTTTTTCTGTTTTCTTGGGCTTTCAAAAACCATATACAAAAAAAAAAAAAAACAAAACAAAACATGTGTAAAGGATGGTTTCCTCCATCTCTATCCATAGGGATTTCCCCGTGGCTTCTGTGTAGATAAGATAGAGTAAGCATCAGAAATAACAGAATCAATTTTCCATTAATAGCTGATAGCGTAGTGAATGTAAAGATTAGGGGACGGGAACTACTTCCAGTATTGAGAAAGATTTTTGTCATTGTCATGAGTCACCTGGGTCTTTTGTGACATGACTGACATAGAAATGTGCTCATCAGGGGGTTTTCATTGATATGGAATGTGATGTCTGATGCCTTGTTGGCCCCAGAAAGTTTACCACTGAGTGACAGACACTAGTTCTGTCCTTTGTTGTCGTGGGCTTACTAGGACAAGCTGTAGCCAATGATCTCACCTAGATCTCTAAAACTGATGGTACAAAGTGATTTGACCTGCATCACAAGCATTTTATGTCAATTATGTGATAAAATATAAGTAATAAATTTAAATAAATACAATGTCAACTTATATTAGCTAAAAGAAAACAATAACAACAACAAAACAGAACAAAACAAAACTCCCAAACCGTCCTAGTGAATTGTTTGCTTGGCAAAATACCTTCATATTCCTCTTTCATTGGATGTATCCGTCAGCCTCTCTGGGGAGGTCGGGTCAGTGCCTGACTTTTCTTTTCTCTTGTACTCCATGCCTCTGTCTACACACACACACACACACACACACACACACACACACACACACACACACTGCATTTCCCTAGGCCAGCTCTCACTTGCCCTCCGCTCTCTTTACCTAAAATTGCATTAGCTACTTTCGTCACTGCTGTCACAAAGCCCCCAAATTTAAGAGAGGTGGGATTTATTTTGGCTCCCAGTTAGAGAGCATAGTCTTTTGTGGCCTGGAAGGTACAGCAGCAGGAGCTTGCTCACATCTGTGTGGATCAGGAAACAGAGACAGGACAGGAAGTGAGGCTGCCTTATACAACATCAAGGCTCACCCACCAGTGACTCACTTCCTCCAGCAAGGCCCCACCTCCTAAAAGTTCTAAGACTTCCTATAAACAGTTCTACCAGCTAGGACCACCTGAACCTCTGGGGCACCTTTCACATTCAAATCATGCCACTAGCGGAATTATGAACAGTAGAAAAATAATTTTTAAACATCCATGGTTCCATCATCTTGAACGAACAAACAACCATCAACACCTGAATTTACTTGCTCACTTTTTAAAAAAAAAATAGTAAAATTCATTTATTAGAGAGTGAGGCAGATATGAACATCAACACCTTGACTTACTTGCACTCTTTTTTAAAAAAGTATTTTTTAAAAACCATTTTATTTATTAGAGGGAGAGAGAGTGAGAGATAGAGAAGAGAGAATGGGCTTGCCAGGACCTTCAGTCACTGCAAGTGAACTTCAAAAGCATGTGCCACCTTTTGCACCTGGCTTACGTGGGTACTGGGGAATTGAATCTGGGTCCTCAGGCTTTGCAGGCAAGTGCCTTAACCTCTAAGCCATCTCTAGTCCTCACACTCTTTTTGAAGAAACAGCACATTGCAGATAAGCCAGCTTTCTTTTCTTTTTTTAAAAAAAACTTTATTTTTATTTATTTATTTGAGGGAGAGAGAAAGAGGCAGAGAGAGGGAGAGAGTGAGAGAATGGGTATGCCAGGGCCTCCAGCCATAGCAAATGAACTCCAGACACATGTGTCTCCTTGTGCATCTGGGGAATCAAACATGGGTCCTTTGGCTTTGCAGGCAAGCGCCTTAACTGCTAAGCCATCTTTTCAGCCCACACCAGCTTTCTTTTAATTATTTCTCCCCCACACTCTTCTTCCCAGAGAGAACTGCTCGTATGTCTGGCCAGCCCAGGAACCATTTTGTCCAGGAAGACTTCTTCCCAGGTTGCTGGGTGCTTACCTTTGGGATCTGACAGCCTTCAGAGGATGCTCTATCCATATTGGCCACCACACACAGCATTATCAGCCGACTCCTTCTTTGTGGATCTGTTCTGGGAGGGCAGAAGTGAGTTCATTTTTTGCGTTCCTTTGTGCCTGACACAGGGCCTGGCCCAGAGTCAGATCTAATAAATGTGTATTCCAGGAATGAATGAGGAAATGGAATCTCATACATGCTAATTTGATTTGTCCAATTTCACTGATCTAGTTTTTCCACTGTCATCTTTTGACAAAGACAATATGGGCTTCATCCTATGGGGCAGTGATGTTATTCACCCCAGCAGTATGTACTGAACTAGCTGCTGGGGCCAGCCCCAAGCTGGGTACTGGGGAACCAAGAACATGAACTCCGTGCCCTCAAGCCACCTGCATGTCCATCAAATACAAGCTTCCTCTTTCCTGTGCAGATGAAGCCAGAAAAACTGTGTAATAAATACAATGACAGCTACAGGTCAAAATTCTCAGTAGATTCTTGCCGGGGGAATTTTTATCTGGCAATAAAATGCCATTGCAGGCAACTGTGTTTTCTTTATTTTTAACCTTTATTTCGTGGATTTCCTATGAAAGTCACTTATTATGTGTATGTCTGGGTGTGTATGTGGGGGGGTTCATGTGTGTACATTCATGCATGTACAGTTACACACATGTGCAGGTGCTCATGCAAAAGGGTGCCCTTATTTTCTGTCCACCTTTCTAGAGACAAGGCCTTTCACTGGCGTTGACCTTGCCAAGTAGGCTAGACTGGCTGGCCAGACAGCCCAAGGGACTCACCTGTCTCTGCCTTCCCAGTGTTGGGAGTCTAAGTGAGTGCCATCATGCCGGTTTTTTTTTTTTTTTGAGGTTTTTAATTTTTGTTTATTTATTTGAGAGACACAAAGAGAGAAAGAGAAAGAGAGAGAGAGAAGCAGATAGAAAGGGTGGTGCACCTGGGCCTCCAGCCACTGCAAATGAACCCTAAACACATGTGCCACCTTGTGCATCTGGCTTATGTAGGTCCTGGGGAATTCAACCTGGGTCCTTTGGCCTTGCAGGAAGTGCCTTAACTGCTAAGCCATCTTTCCAGCAGCCCCCCCCCTCTTTAAATATGGGTTCCATGAACAGAGCTCAGGTCTTTTTTCTTGCATGACAAGCACTTTACTAACTGAACTTCATTCTCCCCAGCCCACTTACAGTTTTAGAGACAAAAAAAAAATAAATAAATTAATCAACTGTAAAGGAAAGACAGTGCTAATTTGGACCTTGGTCTTGGTGGATGAAGGTAGATTGGATCTGCAAATTCAGTTGACCAAAACTACAGGCTAGTTTGGCCTTTTCCCCCTCCTGGCTTGGGGGAAGGAACCTTCTGGACCTCTCTAGCAACCTCACTCACCATCCCATCAAGTTTGTGATGTGGGCTAAGCAGTGCTACTTGTATCGGTTACTTTGTCATTGCTGGGACAAAATACTCAACCATAAGCAGTTTAAGGCTGGCAAAGGTTTTACTTCCAAGGTAACAGTTTCAAGGGGAAAGTTTGTAATGGTGGGCAGAGCATGACAGGAGCAGACAACTGGCTATCCTGTCTCCCATCCAAGTCCTATCCAGGCCTGACATGGCTTAGCTTCACAAAGCCTATGAGAGCTGAAGAGATGGCTTAGTGGTAAAAGCACTTGTCTGCAAAGCCCAGGGACCCAGGTTCAACTCTCCAGAACCCATGTAAGCCATATGCACATCGTGGTACATGTGGCTGGAGTTCATTTGCAGTGGCTGGAAGCCCTGGCATGCCCATTCTCTCTCTCAAATAAATGAATAAATAATTAAAAAAATCAGATGAGATCTGGAACGTTCAGGGTGGTATGGCCATAGACTGGGTGTCACATCTCTACATCAATAAGGAGGAAGTAGAGAGAGAGAGTTAGTGAACTGTGGCAAGTAGTGCTGGATTATAACACCCCAAGACTTACCCCTGGCTACACACCTCCTCCATCAAGGCTCCACCTCCCAAAGGCTCCACTGGCTGGACATTATGTATGAGGCTTAATCACAAACACATGAGGCTGAGTGGGGGGGGAGCGGGTTATTTCACAATCACTACACTAGCCTATAGATGACTCTCAAGCTTGCTATAGTCCATTGTCTCCTTATCCCTTGTTGACATAAAAGTCTATTTCTCGAGAAGTTCAAAGAGGTCATTGTGCACACAGCAGGTCCAACCTGGCCTGTTAGCACATGCTGGGCATCCTGGGCTGATGCTACGGTTTTCTGGGCTAGCATTATAAATGGTCCTTTTGATTGCTCACTGTTTCAAGCCCACACTCTTGATTCTTACTCATCTATTTTTTTCTTTTTACAAATGATATGCAGTAGGGTAGGTATTGCTGTCATTGTGCATCTTATTTATTTACTATAAACTGTATGAAAAATATAAAGTACAATAGGATGAGGGAAAAGAAAGAAAGGAATAAAAATATGAGGAGAAAGTTTAATATTTTCTCCCTACAATCTCATGGGTTTTCTAGATTGTTCTTTGCTTGTGTGTACCCCACTTCAGATGACAGCAAATAAAAACTATTGGAAGACCTGAAAATGCTTTATAAAGACACATCTGATGTGAACAAAACAAGCATCACTTTAGCTCCTAAGGAATTTTCTAGCAAAGTGTGGATAGCTACTATTATATCTGGACTGAGGAATCTCTGAGATCATATTTGTCTGCTCCTGAGTACCTTAAGTTACCATGTTAGGTCTGTATCAAACAGTAATGGAAAAGGGAAAAATAATGAGATACTCAAATTATGATGAAAGGAAAATAAGATTCTCCCTGATTAACTTTGTTCATTTGCAGAGATCATAGGGATGGAAAGAAAATGTGGTAGTAGCAAGAAAAAAAAAAAAAAAGAAACAAAAAACAATAATAATCTTGCAAATTCTTCAAATGCGAATAAGATTCTGTGATAAATCCTAACTTTCTGGTAAGCATTTTAATGGATACTTTAACTAGCTTTTCTGGAAAGTTCAGTGATGCTGTGCTGGAATCATGGTCCCCTGTGCTTTGAAGTGTCTAGGCATTAGTTTGTGAGGTGGCTGATCAGACTAATGCATTTGTCCCATGCTCTTAACAGGGTCTTGCCTGCGCTTGACTGAATCAGGAAGATTCAGTTTGGTGGCATTAGAGGAGAAGGTGGGCTGGGCTCTCCCACAGCTGAGAGTCTCAGAGTCTGAGCCACCTTCCCTCCTCTCAGTTTCTGGAAAGAGATTCTTCAGGTTCAGGCAGATCCTTCTGGAACAGCTTGCTAATTCTTTGTGACTTTGGGCTTGGTATTTGTGAACACCCCTTAAGATGTGGACTTCATTGTGGTTTAGAGAATTCATTTTACTTCCCCACCCGTACCCTGGGCACGTACTCCTGATTCGTAAGTACTCATCCGTACTTGTAATGGGTGCATTGGTGCTCCACTTAACTTCTATGGCACACTTCCTGAACTTCTTAAGTGCAAGTCAGACAAGGTGAGGCCTGGGTTCAACTCGGCGAGTGAATGGTGTTATGAGGTGATTTTGCTTCCAGCAGAGCCTGTGCCTCAGCTTTGTACCAAGCTCATAGCACGCTGGGCATGGGCTCAGACTTCATAGTCGCTGTGTGCGTGCTCCCAGCATGCCTGCGCATGCTGACGTGCTTGGACACAGCCTTTTACATTGCATAACTTCTTCTCGTGCCCCTGGCTGAAAGAAGCTAAAATGCAGATAATTTATTCAGCATAAATTATTGCTAACCTTAGCTGGAATAATGCATACTTTTGATCCTTTTTAGATACGGAGTCAAGGGGGAATTGTCCGGCTATAAAGTTTTTTCACTACATTTTTTTTTTTTTCATTTAATCATGTTCCAAATCTTAAGGACATCTGATATCCCTCAAGGACATTAAATCTATAAAACCGATGCCTGAATCACTTGCCTGGAAACAGAATCCACCATTTGTTTTGCTAGTTACATTTTAAATGTCTAATTACAGTTTTCATTTAATAATTCATTCTTGCATAATTATAGATTGAAATTTATGCAATATGCTATGTTTTAAAATATGGACATATTCCTTAAGTGTTTTACACCAGTGTCTATGAGATCAAACACAACAGCAAATGCATCTGATTTAAATGTTACTACTCTAGCTGCACATGTGTTGTTATAGGGTCTGTTGTATCCTATGAGTAGGACTCATGAGGTAGGTTTTAGGTAGCAGTGCATGCTCCAGACGGCCAACACCAGGCCCTCTTCATCACACTGTTTCAGGGTGATCTTTCCGCATCACTTCCAACTTCCTGCCAAGTGGACCCACTTTATCCAAGCAACCTAGTTAAGAAAAAAATTTTTTTGGAGGTAAGCCCAACAGACTGGCCTTATTTTTTTTTGTTTATTTTTCTTTTTCTTTATTTATTTGAGAGAGAGAAATAGGCAGGGAGAGAGAGAGAGATAAAGAGAGAGAGAATGGGCATGTCAGGGACTCCAGCTGCTGCAAATGAATTCCAGATGTCTGCACCCCCTTGTGCATCTGGCTTATGTGGGCTGTGGGGAATTGAACCTGGGTCCTTTGGCTCAGCAGGCAAGCGCCTTAAACACAAACCATTTCTCCCGCCCTTATTTTTCTATGTGTGTGTGTGTGTGTGTGTGAGCAAGCGAGCGAGCAAGAGAGAATTGGTGCATCAGGCCCTCCAGCCACTGCGATCGAACCCCAGACACATGCACCCACTTGTGCACATGTGTGACCTTGTGCACTTATGTCACCTAGTGCATCTCGCTTTTATGTGGGACCTGGAGAGTCGAATATGAGTTCTTAGGCTTCATAGACAAGTGCCTTAGTGGCTAAGCCATCTCTCTAGCCCTCAAGAGGTTTTGAACAAATCGGTTGAAGCAAATGTTCATGTGGTCCTATTGGACACCGTGCTCCCTACTCGTGTTTTGAGACTCCACATCACATTCATCTGGTTCGAAGCCTGGAGGTGGAGAACCCGTCAGACTGCTGAATTTATGAGGATGGGCCCTAACCATTCAAAAGATCATCTAGCTTTGACATCAGAAGGGAAACATTTCAATATGGTAAAATCAATCCAGACAGTGCAAAAAGGTACATGGAAACAGATCTTCTTTCCAACCGATCTGTGTCTAGTTCTGCTTTCACAGCCAACCACTCCTGCTATGTTTTTGGGAATCCTTTGAAAAAACAGTCGGTACATATATTAGGTCTATAGGTCTGCCTTTCCTTATTTTAATACGCCCCCCAGGGTCTCCTACCTATATCACTTGGCAACTGTTTTATTTTGTCTCATTCTTTATCACTGAGCATTTGGCCACTATTACAAACAAGTCTGTACATAAGTCTTTGCGTCCAGGTGCAAGCAGCTGCCGGGCATAGATTACCACAGACTTGTGCAGTCAGTCTCTGCGCCTTACCTTTCGTAGGTATTGAGGAATGGCCCATCCCCAACGTGGCATGGCGTGAGACAGGAGTTGGCTGTCACTAGAGAGGAGAACGTATAGAAACCCGCGCACCCTGAAATCTCAAAATAACACCAAGTGAAGTGAGGTGGGCAGGTTAGCTCCCTGTGCAGCACCTCGCAGCACACGTGCTTTAAATTCCTATAAAATGCTTTCCATGTATCATCTTCTCAAGTCCCGAAAACAAATCCATGAGGCAGGGTGTCACTATCCCGCTAGAAATCATTACGTGATATCAGTATTTGAGATCTGTCAAAAAGAAATGAAAATGTGCACGTCACCCAGGTGCTTGCCAAAGTTCGGCTTGTCATTGAAAGCGGTGTGCGTTGCTTACGCAGAGCAGCCTGGGCTCTCTGGGAAGCGTACGGAAACGCCATCATTAGGTGTCTTTGGAATACTTGAAACGAAAGGACTTAGAAGCAGCACATTTGTGGGTTCTTATTTATTTTTTAATTTTTTTTTAATTTTTGGTGTGATTTGAGGACATGAGAGACAATAGTCTTTCATTTGCAGTGACTGAGGTTGTAGTTTAGGCCTAGGAAAAAGTTATGCCTTATCCAATTGTGCTTTAAGAAGACAACGTACATTTGACAAAGAAGGGGAAATGCATGATTACTTTCTAAGTCTAAAATGAATATGCCCAACAGTATTTTTTAAATTTATTTCTTACATTATTAAGGGTATGTTATATTCAAGGAAAATGATTGAATATAAAAAAGTTTCAACCCCATTGTGTTATTAAGAACATGAATAAAACCCCCAGTCTGCATGGATGTGTTCCCCATGTCAGGAGGACGAGCAGCATTCAGTGGAAACACTTCATCGTCTTGTACAATGTTCTCCTCAGCATTCGTGTTGCTTTCCTCATTTGTGAAAGACATGCAAGTTACAAGCATCATATCTCAGGGCGACTTCAGCTCTTTGGTGTCATTACGGCCTGTGGGTAGGGGGATGGGTAATTGGAGCCAGATGTGTGCACTTAAACCTTGGCCACTGTATCAGCCAACTTCTGGTTGCTGGGACAAAACACCTGACAAAAATCAGTTTATGGGAGGAAGGGCTTACTTCAGCGCACAGTTCCGGGTTACGTCCGCGATGGCAGGGAAGGCATGGCAAGCGGGAGCCAGGGGCAGCCGGTCACATTCAGCAGAGAGGAAGCATGGAGAGATGAACGCTGCTGCTCACGCCTGCTCTCTCCTTTATACACAGTCTCAGATGCTGTCCACCGTTAAGGTGGGTCTCAATTAATCTAATGCATAAGCATGGCCAGAGGCTAACGTAGTCTAGTTAACCCCTCCCAGGTGACTCTAGGTCCTGTCCAGTTGACAGTCAGTATAAGCCACCACAGCTACCTGTGATCTATGTGTTTCTGGCTTTAGTTTCTTCACCTACGAAATTAACTTTCGACAGTAACTACCTCACAGGGTTAGGGATTGAGTGATTTCATCCGAATAAAGATTCCAAAATAATACAAGGTCCACCACTTAAAACAGGCCTTTAAATAAATAGTTAGTTTTGGCAACTCCCCTGCACTCAAAGCACCGCTCCATATACCAGGATGTTGCTGAAAATCAGAAATGCAGAGGTCCCTGTTGTCTGGAAACCCACAGTCTAGTGGATAGGTATAAACAATTTGTTCAGAAAGACTGCGGAAAACTGGAATTTTTTAAGTGGGTAGCTTCTTGGGGGAAGTGGGATTTAACCTGACTAATAAAAGACTGAATTTGTTTTACTGTGTGGAAGGCCATGCAAAACAGAAGCAAACGCCTCAGAAAGGCACATCTTACTTGGACATCATCTAGTATTGAGTGTCAGGCAATGTGATAGGGCACACCGTACTGTCTTTTACGTAGTACTTTCTGGTATTTGATATTATTCATCCAACAAATATTATGGAGTCTGCTGTATGACAGGTACTGTACTAGATAGTTAAGGGGAACACAACGTTGAGTCGTGTCCTCATGGACACCACATTCAGTAGACTAAGAACTTTTACATTCTCTGTAAATAAGCCAGTTGGATTCTCAAAGGCTTGTAGGGGGAAAATTGGGCTGAACAGTGGATCGTATGATGAAGAGGTGGTTTGAATGGGGAGTGGAGAATGGTTGGTGGTTGTGTGGAGGGAAGATAACAGCTAATGATTCCCAAGAGGAGGAGGAAAGCCACAGCAGCCACAGGCCAGGAGGGCAGAGTGTCTTCCCGTGCAGAGGACCTACACCCCTCCTTGAGAGTGCTGAGTGGCAAGGAAGGCCGGTGAGCAGCCTTAGGCTTCGATAGATTGTACCTAATTTTTAAAGTATTATTTTATTTTTATTTTTATTTATTTATTTGAGAGAGAGAGAGAGAGAGAGAGAGAGAGAGAGAGAGAGAGGAAGAATGGATGTACCAGGGCCTCTAGCCACTGCAAACGAACTCCAGATGCATGCACCACCTTGTGCATTTGGCCTACGTGGGTTCTGAGGAATCAAACCTGGGTCCTTTGGCTTTTCAGGCAAGTGCCTTAACCACTAAGCCATCTCTCCAACCCTTCTAATTTTTTTAAAAAAATATTTTTATTTATTTGAGAGAGACAGAGAAAGAGGCAGACAGAGAGAGAGAGAAAGAGAGTGGGCATGGGTGTGCCAGGGCTTCTTACCACTGCAAACCAACTCCAGATACATGTGTCACTTTGTGCATCTGGCTTTACGTGGGTCCTGGGGAATGGAACCCAGAGCATTAGGCTTTCCATGCAAGCAAGTGCCTTTAACAGCTGAGCTATCTTTCCAGCCCCCGTTCCTAAATTTTGGCCTTGACTTTAAAGACTCAAGACCTTGGAGGGGCCTTGGGGGCATGGACAAATGTCAGAGAGAATCCTTGTGAGAAAGTAGAAGAAAACATTCTCACCTAGAGTAAGGTTGAGAGATCGGGAAGAAACATCTTTAATGTTCTTTCTGCTGCTTTGTGGTTTTCAAGTGGGGGAGACAATTGTTTTCCTTCCTGCTTGTGTCTGTCCAGTGAACAAGCCATGAACTGGAAATGTACATGAAAACAATGAAGATGATGCCTTATGTGTCCACCTTCTGGAAGCCTTGTCATGACCAGTCATCTGTGGCACTTGTGGGAAGGTTTCTTGAGCAGTGGAACTTTCTGTAAATGCAAGTGAATCAAAAGTTTATGATTGCTTGCATTCAAAATAAGAAAGAAATCAAGCCCTCATATGCCAGTTGACCTATTTTGTAATACAGAGCTTACATCCCCAGCCCACTCAGGAATTGTGAGTCATGTGAGGACTGAGAGAATGAATACATGAAACAGCCCAGAAGTAATGTAAAGTTTATAATCAATTATAATTTAGCATTTCTTTGAAGATGAAAGTTGATAAAGGTTGGCAGTGAATATTGGTTTTAAAGTGGTTTGAAAGAACAAACCAAGGATTCCAGCTTTTTTGTTTGATTATTAGAACCTTCGTTAAACACTTGGGGAGGTAGGTGATGGCAAGTATTTAAATCTAAGGTGTGGAGACAGACAGGTAGATAGAGGCAATCTGGGATCAGGTAATATTACTTGTGTTGTGACCATTCTCACTAGCTTGGCTGAGCTGCATTTGTGGCTAAGTATCCTTAGAATTTCTAGAAATTACAGATCCAATACCTGCAACGCATGACTCCCACATTTTCATACACAGGCAGTATATTGAGCTGTCGAACAGTTCTCAAGTAAATCCCAAGAGATATTTAGCTTCCTACTTTTGCAGGTACTCACTAGAAATAAGAAGCAATATAAAGCTATTTCTAGCAGAGCCACCTCGAGAAACTTTCTGGTGGGATGTGACTGCGAACCCTGTTCCATCCCACTCCTAGAACCCTGTAGTCAACTGTGCTCCTGGATCCTGACCTGGCTTACCAGCTCAGAGGAACCTGCAGCAGCTGGTAGGATCCTCTAGTGGGAGATCTCAGTTCCAGCTGTATAGGCTGCTTCTTCAGAGCTTGAGATGTCACCACCAGCCAGGCATCCCTCCCTCCGTAGAATGACCACATGTCCAGGTCAGCTTGTGACTCTTTTGGTTTGAGCACGCACAGTCCGAGTCCCGTGGAGACCATGGTGGCTGGTCAGGCTCTATCTTCTCAGATAACTGTGCTTCTCCTTTTGCATTCCAGTCTATTCCCTTTGATTTTTCTCCCCCTGGCCCTGGAGAAGCAGATGCAGATGCTTCCTGAAGTTGCTCAAAGTCTTTCCCCCTCGTCTTCACGATTATCCTTTACTTAGTGAACTAATCTTTTATATTAAACTCTCACTTTTAAAATAATGTGCCCAGCAGTTATCATGTGGGTCTTAAAAGCATCCAAAGTATTTTAAAGATTATGAGTTAATGCTCAGTACAACAAGCTAACCCTTTGTGACACGAGAAATAGGCAAACCACAAATGCTGTCTTTTTTTTTTTTTTATTTTAAGCCAATGTAGAAGGAAGAATTAAAGTGAGCCATAGTCACATACCTCTGGTGTTGGAACATTTAACCCAAAAATTTAGGATGACTTTTCTTTCACCTCACCTTTAGAATTCAGAGAACATAGCTTTCTGTTCATCCGCTTTAGCTGAGCAGAAGTTGTGCCATTTGTCCAGGTGTGTTCACGCCATGCTGAATGATGGGTTGTCTATCGAGATGGAGCCTGGGGAGATGGCTCAGCAGTTAAAGGCGCTTGCTTTGTGAGCCTGCTGACCAGAGTCTGGATGACCAGCACCCACATAAAGGCTGAAGCAAAGTGGTGCCCAGATCTAACTCCAGTGAGCCTATGGCAGTGGGAGGCAGAGTTAGGAGAATCCTGACACCCTCAGGCAGCCAGTAAGGCCTTCGCACTGGTAAACAAGAGACACCCTGTCTCAAGCAGGGAAGAAGGGGAAGAAGGGGAGGACCAACACCCTGGCACACCCCTATACACATCATACACACACACAGAGATAGAGACATTTAAAAATATTTTATTTATATTTATTATTTGAGAGAGAAAGGGAGGGAGGGAGCGAGGGAGAGAGAGAGAGAGAGAATGGGCCTATCAGGGCTTCCAACCGCTGGAAACAAACTCTAGATACATGTACCACCTTGTGCATCTGGTTAACGTGGGTTCTAGAGAATCGAACCTGGGTCCTTTTGGCTTTGCAGGCAAGTGACTTAACCACTAAGCCATCTCTCCAGCCCTGGGACAGAGACATTTTAAAAAGTTAGATATTTAAAAGTATGATTTTCCATCTTGGGTCTTGTACTTTCTCCCAGCAGTTAATGACTTATGAGGAATTTAGTTCTTGAAACCATATCCAGAAAAAATAGCCAACTTCCAGAACCAGAAAGGTGAGTTTAATTGCCAAACCTGTACCATGACGCAGAGTGGACTGGTTGGCTTGGTTATGGTGGCCTGTACCCTGTTCTCTTGGCTATACCTGTGAATAGTGGCCTCACAGCCAGGTATGAATCAACTCCACCAGCAAAGGAAACATCTGAAATAATTGGATTAGAGTTTCTAAGTTTGTCATTAGAAAGATGTTTTGTTTTGTTTTGTTTTTGAGGTAGGGTCTCACTCTAGCCCAGGCTGACCTGGAATTCAATATGTAGTCTCAGGGTGGCCTCGACCTCACGGAGTTCTTCCAACCTCTGCCTCCCAAGTGCTATGATTAAAGGTGTGTGCCACCAGCTCCCAGCTAGAAAGATGCTATTTCCCATTTTACTTCAGACTGTACCCTCAGCTTATCTTGGGACTAGACAATATAAACTATTTATACAGGCCCTTCAGTTACCTGAACCTGGCCTTGAAATTCACCTGATTGTAAGCACATGTACATACAAAAAATGGTGAAAATAATATATGTATGTGTGTATATATATATACATATATATACACACATATATATTACACATATATTATATATATATATGTATATATACATATATACATATATATATATATATATATATATGGCTGGAGTAATGGCTTAGCAGTTAAGGTATTTGCTTGCAAAGCCAAAGGACCCAGGTTTGATTCCCCAGGACCCACGTAAGCCAGATGCACAAGGTGGCACATGCATCTGGATTTCGTGTACAGTGACTGAAGGCCCTGGTACACTCATCCTCTCTCTCTCTCTCTCTCTCTCTCTCTCTCTGCCTCTTTCTCTCAAGTAAATAAAAAACTTAAAAAAAAGAAAAGATATTTACAAGTATGGTAGCATTTTAATAGTGCTATTTTCTCCCTCCTCCTTCTCTTCTTCTTTGTCTATCACTTGAGAAACAGAAAAGCTTTTATCAGTGACGTGTGTGTGTGTGTGTGTGTGTGTGCATGCATGTTCATGGGGGTAGGTGCATGTACATGTGTATGTACATGTGTGTACAAGCCAGAGGTCAATGTTGAATGTCTTTCCTCTCAGGTGCTCTCCACTTTTTCTGAGACAGGGCCTCTCTTTGGTCTGGAACTCAACAACTGGGCTAGTCTGGCTGGCCCCAGGGATATGCTTGTGTCCAAGACCCCAGTGTTGGGATTACAAGCGTAAGCTGCCACACCTGACATTTTCTACATATGTTCTTGGCATCAAATTTAGGCCCTTATGCTTGCCCAGCAAGAGCTCTATCAACTGCAATGCCTCCCCAGCCCTCAGCAAAGCTTTAGGACATCTGACCCATCCACATTAACGTGATGGAGACTTTTCAGAAGACCCCGAGACAAGAATTTTAGAGCAAGTAGTTTACTTGGCAAGTGAAAGGGATGGAAGTGTGGTGTGGAATGAGATGTAGAGGAGAACACAGCTACCGAAGGCTGTGTCAGGAGAGCAGTACCCTGGGCAACTGGAGCATTATGTCCAGGGAAGGTCAAGGAGCCCACGCTGAATGCGATCCTGCGTCACTACGCCTAAGGGTGCGAGCGCGCTGTCTATGCTCACCTCTTGTCAGGCGTTAGTTAAAGCTACGCTTGGGAAGTGTTAATCCCCCCTGTGTTGCCGCTGTCCACGTGGGCAAGCTGGAAGGTCTTCAGAGGCCAGATACACCCATAGACCCATGACCAGAGGAACACAGGGTTCATATGCCAGATCTGGCCAACATGTGACGAAGATGATGAGGGTGAGTGGATATGGTTTATGTGCTAACGGTTAGGCCTGTTATGTTTTGTTCCTTTTTCTACAAAAATTTCCCTACCCAGAAGACTAGTAGGGGAAATCGTCACAGTTTGACTTCTCCAGCTCTCAGGGCTTTGGAACAGAGAATTCTTGGGTTGAGAGGTTGGTGCCTGGCAGACACTAGGTCACTGTGTGATGCATTGAGAATGAGGGGCCATCTTGGAAATGGAATCTTGCGTTTCCGAATTAGAAATTCTCCCAACACCGAACAATGGCGGTTTTAAAGGAAGCGCTAGAGAGTTCTGAGAACTCCTAAGCAGTAGATCAGCTCACTTTCTCTGTTCAAAGTAAAAAATCCAGGAGGTAGAGAGAGGGAAGAAGATGAAGGCACTGGCCCTTAGGGAAGAAGTAAGTCTGATGAGTCAAATAAAAACAGAGCAGACCTGTGGAGTGGGTAAGAAGATGGTCAGTGAGTGAGAAAGACTAGGGAAGGAAGACAGATGGCTTATGTTTTCACTACATATTAACTATTATGACTTATTTACATAAATAAAAAAACCTGCAGAGAATACCTGTAGTCTACAGGGAAGGAGTGAAATTTGCATACCAATACACAAGCAAGAACTGGGCTCTGTGGTGGTTTGAATATAATATGTCTCCTCCCTGCCCCATAGCCTCATGTGTTTGTGATTAATCCTTGTACTTAATTCCCACCTGGAGAGCGTTTAGGAGGTGGAGCCTTGTTGGAGAAGGTATGACACTGAGTGCGTGCCCTTGGATTTTATAGGACAGCGCCCTTACCCATGTCAGTGCTGGCTAGCTCCCTCTCTGTCCATGTCCCCTGCTGCTGTGGAGATGTGATGCCCAGCTCTCTGCTCTGCTATACTTCCCCACCATGACGAAACTTTCCCTTGAAGCTATGTGGCAAAATCAGCCCTCTCCTTCCATCAGCTCATTCTGGCTGGGTGTTTCGTCCCAGCCACCAGAAGGTGCTGCTACAGGGTCCTTGGATGGGGAGATTAAAACTCATGACCAAACTGAAGCTTTTGGATTGCATCCTTCCCCCTTGTTGTGAAGCTATCTTCTAAGAATTGAAGCAGCCCCTCCGGAGGGGCTCATAGAGAACTTGGGATGCTCACAAGGTTTACAAGGCAGAGGAAGTGCCTGAAATTTAGGAGATTTACAAGGTCTTCCCCAAGATTATAAAAGCAGTAAACACTTGCTGGAGAGAGGAGACTGCCTAGTAGGTCTGCAGGTAAATTGTATAGGGAGCCCCAGGGATGCCTTTGAGCTCCCTTCTCCTTGTAAGGAAAACTCCTGGCTAGCCGTCAGTTCCAGGTTGCTGGGGATGAACATCCAAACCAAACACAGCTTACAGATCCAGAAGTTCCACAGATGGCGGAAGAAGCTGGCTCCCTTTCACAGATTCAAGCAGAGAGAAAACCAACAACAGCCAGCAAACACCAAAAGCAATAAACACAAAAATGGCAGTAGGTCCCCCGCCCCTCCACCAGAGCTCAGACTGCTCTGCAGACCTTTGGGCTGGAATCAGAACTGACCTCCCCCCCACATCTTTGGGCTTTATCCCAGTCTCCACCTTCAGTGACAGTTTCTCTAGCTGGGGGCGACTAGAGACCCAACTTACAAGCTTAAGAAAACACTTGAGTCTGTGGAGAACATATATTCAAACCACCACACCCAGTAATCTCAGTGTTCACCAAGCTCAATTTGAGTGGAATCATTTCTTTGGTTTGTTGTTGGTGTCTTCTTTAGGGTGAATTAGATATTTGTTCATGTCCCTAGGAAGTCAGACACCATACCTGTGTTTTTCTACTAGATTTT
Organism: Dipus sagitta; assembly: GCA_036346955.1. Lineage (NCBI taxonomy): Eukaryota > Metazoa > Chordata > Mammalia > Rodentia > Dipodidae > Dipus > Dipus sagitta. The sequence continues at coordinate 130,403,105 of CM070778.1, read as the reverse complement.
TTTGCTAGGCAGGGCTCACTTTAGCTCAGGCTGACCTGGAATTCACTATGTAGTCTCAGGGTGGCCTTGAACTCATAGCGATCCTCCTACCTCTGGCCTCCTAAGTGCTGGGATTAAAGGCGTGTGCCACCACACCCAGCTTCTGCTAGATTTTTAATGTGTGTGCTTGCTCATGTGTGTGAATACGGGCACATACTTGCCACAGTGTGCATGTAGAGATCAGGGGACAAGTTTGGGCGTCAGTCCCAAACTTAAACCTGGTTTAAGGAAGGGTCTTTCATTATTGTTGTTCACCGCTGCATTTGCCAGGTTAGCTGACCCATGAGCTTCTGGGAGATTCTCCTGTCTCTGCCTCTCTTCTGGAAGTAGGCACACTGGAGTTACAGATGTCTGACAGAGTGTCCAGCTTTTATGTGTGTTCTGGGATCTGATCTCAGATACTTATGTTTGCAGGACAAGAGCTCCATTCACTGAACCACCTTCCCATCCCATATCAGATTTATTAGTAGCTAGAAGCTATATGATATATATAAAATTTACTTATTTATTTGAGAGAGAGAGAGAGAGAGAGAGAGTAGAGAGAAAAAGAGAATGGGCACACCAGAGCCTCCAGCCACTGCAAACGAAATCCAGACACATGTGCCCCTTTGTGCATCTGGCTTAAGTGGGTTGGGGAATCAAACCCAGGTCCTTAGGCTTCGCAGGCAAATGCCTTAACCGCCAAGCCTTTTCCCCAGCTTTCTGAAGTTACAGTCTCAGCTTCAGCGATACCCCACACCACCCAGCTGCTCCGCTCAGGGAAAGTCATTCCTAGGACACGATTTTCAATTGGATCCAGTTACCTTTTCTTGCTGTCTGCATTCAGGTGGCTTTGGGGCACCTTATTCCTGTGTCTGTGGTCAGACACCAGGAGCGCAGCAAGGAAGGGGTTTGTCCGTGCCCCAGGGAGTATTTGGCACCACCGGAAGTTGCTGATTTTTGTCATGGTATTTAGTAGTCTCCACATGAGCTCATTTGTGTCCCAGACCACTTTAAATAAAAGTACCATGTCATCTGACCTCAATGTTGAACCTGGGGGACTCCTTGGGTGTATTTTGATGGGAACCTTCACTGCTAAGCAATGTTTGGTGACAAATTTCTCATCACGGAGGGACAATGCTTTCAGTATCTGTAGCTTCTCCCAGACACTGTGCTTTGATTTTCTTTTCATTTATTATCTAGAGACGGCATGTGACAAATTTCAGGTCTGTAAGTTCAAGCAGATCTTACTTCACTGTCTCCAGATAAGATTTAAAACAGTGCCAGATGAAAGTAACATGAATTAGAAGCCTGGTACAATGTTAACAGTGACTGAGGATGTAGAAAACTGAGGATTAAAATGAGACTTCAAAATTCCCTTTTTCAGACCTTCGACGCATTTGTTATAAATAAGATGTAATGACATAAACTTAAGCTTCAATTAGTCATGATCAGGAGCTAGAAAAATTGTGCAGAGAGGGTTACTAATTCAGGACAGTTCTATTTGTATGGGATTATTTGCATTTGTGCTTTTCTTGAGTTAAAAAAGGAATACTCCCGAGGTCTTGCTCAGAGCATGGGGAATTAAACATAGAGCTCTCATTAACAATCCCGCGAATCGTACAGATTGCTCGATTCCCTAATCATGTTGTGGCAAGTGTTCTCTCTGCCAGTGTGATATACACAACTTCCAGATTGGAAAGTGTCACAGCCTGACACACAACGTCGAGAAGGAAGCCACCATATGGGAGGTCTGTCACCCATAAGGTGGCTTCAGAACCAGATGTTTTCTTGGGATAAGGCCCAAGGAGGAAGTCTGAGTCGACGAGAGACAACCGGTGGAGCGGGTAAGCCTAACATTTTGGCCTTGACTTCAAGGGACTCTTTCATGTCACCCCCGACACGGGGCCTCGGAACTCGCAGAGCTGTCCGCAGCGACCGTCTCGTTGTGGGGACAAATCAGCTGACTGGAAGCAGCTTGTGAAAGGCAAGGGTTTATTTCAGCCTTACGGTCTCAAGAGGCGGGTTCACCATGGCCGGGGGGGAAAATGTAGCAGAGCAGAGAGGACAGCATCACAGCTGGGGACCAACTATTAAAAACGCATGAGGCTATGTGGGACATTCATATTAACACCATAGTTAGCTGCAGTGTGCCATTCAAGGCACTCCCTTGACTACACAGGCAATGCCACTGTGAGGACGCTTAGAAGGTGCTTTTGCTGAAAAACCATTGACTCACCAGTTGGGTCCACAGGATGGAGGAAAGCTTGGCTTCTCTGTTAGAGTCCCAGAGCACTCTACCCATTCTCTCCTCCCAACCCCTCCCCTACCAGCCTGGGACTCTGAGGCTGCCTCTTGGTATGGTAATTAAAGATACCTCTGGGCTAAGGGTAGGGAAGGCCACCTCCCCCAAACCCCTGTCTCTGCACACTACCTCATGGAGAAATTTCTCCGTAAAACCGCCTTCCTGGCCTGGCCTTCTACTACAGCAGGTGCTCGCCCCTCCTCCCCATTACAGTGAAGTCTTGGATCCAAGAAATTGTCTGTTAATCACCTTGTCCTGTTCAAAAGCCTCCCTCCCTCCCTCCCCCCGTTTTTAAAAGAAATATCGTATTGGGCTGGAGAAATGGCTTAGTGGTTAATGTGCTTGCCTGCAAAGCTAAATGACCCAGGTTCAATTCCCCAGGACCCACGTAAGCCAGACACACAAGGTGGCACATGCGTCTGGAGTTTGTTTGCAGTAGCTGGAGGCCCTGGTGCGTCCATTCTCTCTCCCTCAAATAAACAAATAAAAATAAAATATTTAAGATAGTTTCAAACAATTAAAAATACACAAAAATTGTATTTATTTAATTGAGAGAAAGGGAGAGGGAGAAAGAGGGAGGAAGGGAGGGAGAGAGAGGGAATGGGCATGATGCCAGGGCCTCCTGCCACTGTCAACAAACTCCAGATGTATGTGTTACTTTGTACATCTAGATTTACACGGGTACTGGGGAATCGAACCCAAGCCATCAGGCTTTGCAAACAAATGCCTTAACCACTGAGACATTTCTCCTGCCCCTCCCTCCTTCTTTTGTACCACACCAATCTATCCCGACATTAATGAGAACCTGGACAACCCCCCCACCCCCCCCCCAAAAAAAAAAAACAACCTGTCTGACTTGGTCCTCCACTGGGAATCCTGTACCTAACAATCACTCCTTTTGTTTTTGTATCTGTGTCCTTTACTTCGGGGAGACTGTTCACCTTTGTGCACAGGCGTGTCGTTAACCACGACTCAAGGAGTACCTGCTAGAAAACTAGTTATGCCCACATCGTTTCCCTTCAGGGCTGTGGGCACAGTCATCTTGGATTCCGGGAACAGCAAGGGCTCACAAGCAGGCAGATCACCTCCAACATGAGAACAACCGTCTATGAAGGAGAGGCGACCTGAAGCAGGTCACCCCGTAGGAGCCATATTGGTCCCTACCTGCAATGACTGATTAACAGTTTTTCAGACCATCTTGCCAGGGCTCTGAGCTGAGCCAGTGATGGGCATGGTTACACCTTGGCCAGGACTGCTTAATTGTGTGTATCTCTTGCTTTCTTCTGCGATCCGTCTTCTGTTAAAGCCTAAATCTCATATCAGTATCCTAAGATAAGGTTAGGGTCCCTGGACCCCTGTATTTGTTCTTTTCCTCAATACAATTAAAATCTTCCTCCTTCCTTCCTTCCTTTTTTCTCTTTCTTTCTTCTTCCTTCCTTCCTTCCTTCCTTCCTTCCTTCCTTCCTTCCTTCCTTCCTTCTTTCTTTCTCTCTCTTTCTTTCTTTTTCCACCAATGTTTGTCTCTCAAACTGATTTATTGGAACAGGTGGCTGAGATAGATTTTTGGGACTCCTGGAGCTGGGCTGCTGGGGACTTTGCCCTAAAACTCTTATTGCAAGGATGGCCTTTGATGCTGTCTCACCACCTGATTGTGGTGGTGTTTAGCCTGTCAGCTTTGGTTCCCTGCTTCTGCAAATGAGTACAAAAATATGACCTTGTTCATGGGTTATGATGAGGTATCTGTAATGTAAGCGTTACTTGGGCCGTGGTCACCACTTGAGAAATTTTGGCTCTTTTTTTTTTTTTTAAGCTCCTAGACCTCAGGGAGTAAGCCATTTTAAAGGCAATTTCATCCAAATTTTCAGTTGCTGTAAACCAATAGGCAGATGGCCTGGATTTGGGGTTGGAGACAATCTAATTCCATTGTCTCCACTGTCCTGTCTAGCTCTGAGCCCAGGCCATAGGAAACGGTAAGTTGGCATCAGCAGCCAGCTGTTGCCACCTCCATCTGAATGCAATGTCCCTTCGTCTATTGACACAAGAAGAAAGTAAATAAGGTAACGTCCTCAGAATTTTCTTTACGCTAAACATGTAATTAGCCACTTACCCATGATGAGTCAAATTTAATTTCAGCTAAGTGAAAGGGAATGCTGATTAGATTTATTTTATTATCTGTTTACTTTCTGGGAAGAGGGCAGCTGGGTAAAAACTCTCCTTGAGCTGTTTCCCACTTCCTGCCATCCTTGCCAATGACATATGCAAAAACTTGCAGGAACTGTGTGTAGAAATGCAAAGAATATTTTGATTGGCAGCCTCCTTCCCTTTGTTTGTCGGGGGGAAAGCATTGCATGGCTGAGGCTGCGGCTCCCTTCTGCCCAAGGCAGAGCCCAGGAGGGGCAGCAATGGAGCCTGGGAGGAGGGACAGATGAAGGTATGCAGGGCCAGCCTTGGGCCAGGCCACCAGGGACTTAAAGAATCCTCTCCTCTCTGCCCTCTTCTATGTCTCTCAACCTAGCCATGTTGCTTCCCGTTGGCAGCTTGGCACCCCGTTCTGGGCCAACACTCCTGGCTGTTCCCACTCATTGCTCTTGCTCGCTGCTCTGATTTCATCACGACCCTGTTTCCAAAGAGCCCTGCTCCCAGCGAGGAAAGACGTTGGATGAATTCCTATGAAGCTTTTAGGCAGTGGTAGCAGCTTCGTGCATTGCCCCACGAGTGTGAGATGTATATGTGTGTGTGTATATATATACATATCAGACACTGCCAAGTGCCAATGCTTTAACCACGAGAAATAAATCATAAAGGGTGAGATTTCAGGCCGGACTTCCCATCAAACTGCAAATTCAGCCCCGACCTTGCCTTTGCACGGGGGGCACACCTGTGGGCTCTGGCACTGAGCAAGTATTTGGACTCATTCCAGGACTCTGCGAAAGGAGGTTGAGGGTAAAGAGGGAGGGAGGCATACCATGGCTAGCACCGGGAAGAGTGTTAAATGCATTCTCTTTGAGCAAGGATCTTTGGGCGGGAATAAATTCCCAACCTTTGGAAGCATGGGAGTCAGGCATCTTAAACACCCTCAGTGTTGGGAGAGAGGATTCAGGTGTTAGGCGCATCATTCAGAGCTGAGCCAGGGAGCCAAGCCTGCTCCACGTAGGCTGGGCCGGGACCACCATACAGTTCTATGGAGGATGGGTGAGAAGGGTCAAGGGGACCGTCTGGAGATTAGAATGGAGAAATAGCTGACATCCTCTAGGACTGCAGAGGGAAGCTCTTGAGGACCCAGAAAATGGGGGTCCCCTTCGCCAGTGGTCACACTGAGGTACAGATGCCCAGACAGAGCTGGAGCTATGGAAAGAGGCGTTGGCTGAGCTGGGATCCTTTGGGAAGGTACGTCCTCTGCCAGCAAAGACTCCCACACAGGTCTTCTTTGCCCACGTCTCCCAGGGTCTAGACAGTGTGTCCCACTGGCCACGTTCTCCTGCCAGCATGCTAGCTGGACTACCTGAGCAGTGGGCAGAGACTAGCGGGGGGCTCTGGGAGACACTTCCTGGTGGGAATTTGACCCAAACTCTTAAATATCTTGTCAAGGCTGACACCTCCCCCTCCACACAACTCTGTTGTTTGAAGAAACCCTGACAGCAAATGTGAATCCATTCCTAGAAAAAGAGACATAAACCCCTAGACAGCAAGCCAGCGACGCCCACCTCTTCGTTCTAGGGACCAGTATTCCTTGCTCATCATCTGGTGCCCCGTGAGCCAGACCTTTCCCAGTCATAGAATTAAAATGCAAAGGTTAAAGGTTTTGGTGACTGTATTTTCTCCTTCTTCTTCTTCTCCTTCTCCTCCTCCTCCTCTTTCTTCTCCTCCTCCCTCTCCCTCTTTCTCTCTGTATGTTTATGTGTGTGAGTGTGGGCATGTATGCGTCACAGCACACATCTGGAGGTCAGAGGACCATTTCAGATGTTGCTCCTCACTTTCCACCTAAACTGAGGCAGGTCACTTTTGTTGTTCGCCTGCATTTGCCAAACTAGCTGGCCTGTGAGCTTCTGGGAAATGCTCTCGTCTCTGCCTCCCCTTTCTGGGATTATAGATGTCTGCCGCACCATCTGGCTTTTATGTGGGTGCAAGAGATCCAAACTCAGGGATAACACCCGTGTGTGGCAGATGCTTTATCCACTGAGCCATCTCTTGAGCCCCTCCCAAATATTTATTCTTTTTTTCTTCTTCTTTTTTTTCTTAATTTTAATTAACATTTTCCATGATTATAAAAAATATCCCATGGTGCTACCCTCCCTCCCCCCCACTTTCCCCTTTGAAATTCCATTCTCCATCATATCCCCTCCCCATCTCAATCAGTCTCTCTTTCATTTTGATGTCATGATCTTTTCCTCCTCTTATGATGGTCTTGTTTTTTAAAAAAGTATTTATTTATTTGAGAGAGAGATAATGGGCATGCCAGGGCCTTCAGCCACTGCGAATGAACTCCAGATGCGTGTGTCCTTTGTGTGCGTATGTGACGATGCGTGCTTTGCATCACTGTGCATCCTGCTACGTGGGACCTGGAGATTTGAACATGAGTCCTTAGGCTTTGCAGGCAAACGCCTTAACTGCTAAGCCATCTCTCTAGCCCTCTATTCTTAGCTGAAACATCGCATTGCTTCTATTTGGAGGGGTGAGGGGAAGTGGTCACGATGGCACATTTGGATGCCTTTGTCCCGGATCGTCAGTCACATTTGTCCCTGGTTTCTGAGTGCAAGGCCCTTCCCCAGATCGTGTTGGGGGTCCTCCGGCATAGAGGCAGTTTGTCTGCAGAGTGGCTCCACCTTGTTTAAGATTCTCCAACTCCTGCTCTTCTCTCAGGCTGGGCTCTGTGCTGGAAACTGGGTGCCCAGGTGCGGTTTTCGTCACGGACACAGCACAGCCAGTCACGTTGGCTGTGCTACAGTGCCCGGCAGGGCCTTTCCTTACATGCGCCCACTGGCTGCAGATGAAAGCAGCTTTCTTTTCAAGCGGTGGTGGTGTGCAGATGTTACCACCCTGGAGCGCTTCGCAGAGCCGCCTTACAGCTGCCCGTGGCTGTGGCCTGGAAATGAAGCGGGTTTGAGCCTTGGAAGTCTTCGAGGCTAGGCACAGGGTGCTCAGGGAGCCGCCAGCTGCCTCGCTGGCTTGGCCCTGCAGGGTCTTGTGGGGTGGTCTCCTGGCCACACTCTCTCTTTGTTCCGCCTGCTTCTGGGCCCTGGAAATTCAAGTTGAGAGGTGGAAAGAGAAGAACTGGTGGCAACTCAGTTTAAGCAACGTGGTCAACAGAAAAAAATGACTTCTTCCTCCTGTTCTAAACATGGAACGTTTAACTTGCAAGGGAATTGGGTGCAATCTTTGCTATTTATTTTTCGCCCTTCTTCCACCCCCTCCTCTCCCCTCTCTCCCCTCCCTCCTCTCCGTCCCCTTCCTTCCCTCCCTCCCTCCTTCCCTCAGTATCCTCCATCTGTTCCCACATAGGTGCTGGGGAATTGGTAGGCTGTGCAAGCAAGCACCTTTGACCACTGAGTCATCTCCTCAGCCCCTGATTTTTTTTTCTTTAGAAAGACAGGCTTACTGTGAAATTAAAATGGTCTCAAAGCTATGGACTACTGCAGCTGAATGCATAGATGATATCCAGGAAGTTAACACTGGGTTTGGTCCCCTTCCTTAGAGATACTGCATTCATAATTTTACAATGCTCTCTCACTTCCTGGCATGGTTAGGGTTGAATTTTACATCTCTCCTCCCGTATCTGAATGGGAAGGGACGGCGCGCTGAGTACGTAGTGTACTCTCCCCCCTCCTCCACACTGCTTGCCTTTTGAAATACAGAACATAACTAGCCTTTTTGTTTGGACAAGCACGACGGTTATTAATAAATATTTCAATAGCACCATATACCTTCCTATGGCTGGACTGTAACCAAAATTGTGTCAAAAGACAAAAACGCAGCAGAATGCCTCTCTCCTTGAGTCAGAGGACTTCTTTCTGCTTGCTCCTGCTGTCTGGCCTGCTGGGGGTTCAGTCACTGAACTGCTGGGGTTCAGTCACTTAACTGCTACTATGTGGATGAGGGGCTTGTTCATGTTCTGCCTCAGAGGAGGTGACAAGATGCTTCACAGTCTGAGGGGAGGGAAGCAAAGCTTGAGTTAAGTTCAGGGTTTCAGTCTTGCAAATATCAGTTGTTTTCAGTTTCATTTCTGAGTAAGTGATGTTGATGTTGGCTCCTCTCCTAGTCAATATTAACTCAGATGAGGTATTTTCAGATGACTGACTCTCCTGTAATTCTCATAAAGAGCATTTGGTAAACATGGGACCCTTTCAAGAGACAGGATATGGAGTATATCCTTTTTGTTGTTGTTGTTCTTTTGTTGTTTCGAGGTAGGGTCTCATTCTAGTCCAGGCTGACCTGGAATTCACTATGTAGTCTCAGGATAACCTCGAACTCATGGTGATCCTCCTACCTCTGCCTCCCGAGTGCTGGGATTAAAGGCATGCGCCACCAATCCTTTTGTTGCTTAGGAATATATCCTAGGTTGCTTTTCTAAATAATTTACTGTAGTCATCATGCCTGTCACTTAATCCCCTGGCTGTATTTCAGGGTATTAACTTCAGGGACTCTGTTTGCCACACTTTAAGTTTTTTATCTATTTGCCATGGACAATTCCTCTTCCCTTCTTTTTCCTTCTCTCCCTTCCCCTCCCCTCCCCCTCTCTTCCTTCTCTCTGCCCCTAAGACTGAAATGAGTAATGCATCTCTGTTGTGGTTCTACCTGTCTGTACCCTTCCTGTCCTTTTATATCCCTTCATCTCTCGTGGGTTGTGTAGCTGGCTAACCAAACTTGTCAGCATGTATTTCACATAACAATACCCAGGTTCTAAGAGAAGGCTTCCTCTGGAGACGTTTAAAGACTTCAAGCGTCTATTTGGATCTCCTCCCAGCTTTCCGTTACATCTTGGATGATGGAGCGTGGCACGGAGGTGATGTTCAGAAAAACAAAGTGTGTCTGTAATTGTTTCTCTTAAGGTGGAGAAGAAACATCACAGAACTCATACTCATGGGGAGGGGGAGAGCGAATGGGTGTTTGCAAAGCGTTTAAAGGCTTTTATGGGAGGAGTGCTTTGGGATGTGAGGACACCATTGTTTATCCAGCCGCAAGGATGGCGGCAGAGCTCGGGAATGTTGCGTCTGCTCTCGTGCCCACTCTTCTTCACGCAGCGAGTATCCATGTTGGTACTTGACAGCCCCCCGCTCACTGTAGATGTGAGACTCTGATAGATATCAAAGCATCAGAGGAAAACGATCATAGAAACACCCAACACCAACAGCGAGGGGACCAAGCTCTACCTCCACTCGGTGAGCTGACAGGAGACTTGAAAGAAAGATGACTGATATCTGCAAACAAACAGACACCCTGATGAGACCTGGCCGTGAAGTTCAACGGGAAAGTTATAGCCTGTGACAGCAAGAACGAACTTGGGCTTTAAAAGTGAAATGCTTTGTGGACATAACCCCCCAGCGCAAGGCGGCCAGCCTCCAAGGAGCCACACTGTCAGCATAACTGACCCCGTCCCTGTTTGTCACTGGTACAGCTGGGAAGTCGGGTTCAAATGAGGTGGGATGTCCGGCTTCCTAGCAGGGACTGTCTTTTCCACAGACCCTCATCAACGGAGTCCAGTCGCAGACGGACTTCGCAGCAAGCTTTCGTCCCATGGCCTCGGCCTTGCCAACGCTTTACTGGAGACTCTGGGTCACACAGTGCCACTTGTCAGATCGTAGTGGGGGTACCATGAGTCACAGCCAAGCACAGAGGCCCTGTGGAGGCGGGCCAGACTTCACAATGGTTCTGAGGTTTTTTATTATGGGAACAAACACTTCACTGATACTCACTGTGTACAAAGCGTTGTAGGAGGTGCAATTGAGTGATTAAAATAAAAAGGCATGGATATCTTTAAAGACGAGTTTGCATTCCTATTGGCAAGAAAATATATTCATCCAAAGGTCAATGTAATGCATGCATTTTGGTCATATATGGATGGATTTATCAGAGAAAACTTGCTGCAGGGGTACATTCTTAACTGTGAGGCTAAAGGGGGCGCTCTGTGACCATGGGGGCTCATGCACTTATGTGGGGGCCCCCCACTTTGAAGGATTCCAGGCTTGGTTTACTGCTCTGCTCTCATGGCCTTGAATTCTTAGTGATTTTTTTTTTTTTTTCTTGCAGTGGGCCCATTAATTCTTTAGTTGCTCCTGGGTGGGAGGGCTGTTTATAACATAGTTTGCTTTGACTCAGTTGGCCCGACTGAACCAAGGAGCCCCCAGTGTAAGAAGTATGGGAGGGAGTAGTGTCAGTTGAGGGAAGACAGGTTACCTAATAGTTTTATGGGATTTTAAGGAGTTGCAAAAGCATGGCTAACACTTCCTTTTTTTAAAATGTATTTGCACATAAATTGTGCTAGCCTATGACATCCCAAGGGACAAATAAGGTGAGAATAAGCCCAAGTGTGCCATTTCCCTCCTGCCCCATCACAGATGTTGTGGGGAACTGATCCACCCTGCCACTGTGCCCCTGCTTACACTGCAGTCTTTGGAACTAGGCTCGGCAAGGCATTCCTCGAGGGCTATTTACGTCAAATGTACTGGAAACTATTTTGCCCATTATCACCGGTCTTTCACATGGAGGAGTTGGGTGGATCAAAATTCAATGCATTCAATTTACAAGGTGTGAGGGTCAAATAACCCATGTGAAATTTACATTATTTCAAGATGTCTAATTGAGATTGAAATTCATCTGGTTAGACTCTAAACAATCTGACTCCCCTAAAGTCTCCTTCAAGTTCACTCTCAGGTTAGCCTATGATCACAGTTAATGTTCTGAGGCAAGGTCAGGAGAAGAGGCCCAGGGAAGGCGTGGGGTGGGAGGGGGGGGGCTTGCCAAGTGTCTTAGGCTATGATTTTGAGGTAAGTAAAAGAATGAATGAGTTTATTATCCCAAGCCACTTTTTTTTTTTTTTTTTTTTTTTTTTTTTGAGAGGTGTTTTGGAAGGCTCACTCTTGGTACTAACGATCATAAAAAATTTTGATGCCACCTGTGGTCTGGGTGTAAGTAAGTTCCTCTGTTCCAAACTCCTTTCCCTTTCCCCTTCCTTTAGCCTACAGCCATGTAAGGAGGATCAGCTCTGAACTGCATGGTGTTCTTGGAAATCAATTCATCAAGCCCAAGGCAGTCGCATTAGCTGTGCCAACTCTTTGAGAGGATTTCATGGAACCACGCTAGCTTTAAAAACTTGAAAATGTTAATTGAGTCAGATTTCCTAACTCTCACTGAAAGCACACACACACACACACACACACACACCCCACAATCCATCGCCTTGGTTCTCTTTGTCCACTCTCTTTTCTTTCCCTTGGCCAATTTCATCACGTCAGTGTGGCTTCCATCTTGGAGATCTCAGAATTAGCCCTAAGTGGTGCTTGCTCATGGGTATCACGGAACACTTTACAACAGGAGAGCAAGGCTTAGCGACAGGAGTGATTAAAACTGGTTGAACTAGGTTGTACCATGGCATTAAGTTCTGTCTGTGGTCACTATTAAGTCTGTCCTCTCCCTGCGGGAAATTACCTGGTGGCGTAAGTGGATTTCTGTGAGAAGCAAGGAAGCATAAGCTGGTGGAGCTCCTAAATTAACCAGGTCGTTTTCTTATCACACTTTATAGTCGGCCATAATTAAACCCACAGCAAATGCCAGGCAGGGTTCACATGATAAAGCCTTCGGAAATCCTTAGGGGTCAGGTTTTGGAGGAGCGTCTGTATTGTCAGGTGGGTCATTAACTCAAAAAGCTTCCAAGCGGTGGCGTGTCTCGTCTCTTTGAGACTAACTTGGGGAACGAGGAAGTTCTCAGGAAGATGCTCCGTGCTTGTTAGAAGCTTAAACAAGACGTTTTCTATTTTCTTTTAAACTCATTACCTCCAACAACAGGGATTCCTGTTGCCAATTCATGAGAATTGGCCACAAGTTACCAGCGACATAGCAATAATTGTGATGGTGCGCTGTGTCGATACAAAACAAGTCAGGGGCCTCAAGGAATAGCTGTGAATTGTGGGGAAATGTAAATAGTGACCGTATAAGCAAGGGATTCACTCAAGTGCTTTGCTGAGTGCGTTATCAGGTAGGAGGGCTGAAGCGCATTGGGAATGCTCGCTCCAGAGATTTTCATTGCAAGATGGCTCTTCCACAGATGGTTTCCAATGCTGTTGTAGTTTGTTTACCTTCGCATTGCTGGCATCAAACACCTGGCCAAACACAGCTGATAGGAGGAAAGGGTTTATTTTGGCTTATGGTCTGTGGTGGTTTGATTCAGGTGTCCCCCATAAACTCAGGTGTTCTGAATGCTAGGTTTCCAGCTGATGGAGATTTGGGAATTAACGTCTCCTGGAGGGAGTGAGAAGTTTGGGGTGGAATGTGGTGGTTTGATTCAGGTGTCCCCCCCATAAACTCAGGTGTTCTGAATGCTAGGTTTCCAGCTGATGGAGATTTGGGAATTAACGTCTCCTGGAGGGAGTGAGAAGTTTGGGGCGGAATGTGGTGGTTTGATTCAGGTGTCCCCCATAAACTCAGGTGTTCTGAATTGTAGGTTTCCAGCTGGTGGAGATTTGGGAATTAACATCTCCTGGAGGGAGTGAGAAGTTTGGGGCGGAATGTGGTGGTTTGATTCAGGTGTCCTCCATAAACTCAGGTGTTCTGAATGCTAGGTTCCCAGCTGATGGAGATTTGGGAATTAACATCTCCTGGAGGGAGTGAGAAGTTTGGGGTGGAATGTGGTGGTTTGAGTCAGGTGTCCCCCCCCATAAACTCAGGTGTTCTGAATGCTAGGTTTCAAGCTGATGGAGATTTGGGAATTAACACTTGCTGGAGGCGCGGGTATCGTTGGGGGCGGGCTTATGGGTGTTATAGCCAGTGTTTGGCACACTCTCCTGTTGCTATTGTCCACCTGATGTGGGCTAGGGAGTGATGTTTACCCTCTGCTCATGACATCATTTCCCCCCTGCCATCGTGGAGCTTCCCCTCAAGCCTGTAAGACAAAATAAAGCTCTTTTTCCCACTAGCTGCTCTTGGTGGGTGATTTCTACCAGCGATGCAAACCTGACTGCAACACAGTCTTAAGCATGACAGGGAAAGTGTGGTAGAGCAGAGGGGGGACATCACCTCTTGCTCCAGCAGGTGGGAGGTAGCAAGAGTGAGCTGAGCTCTGGGAAGGGGTAAGCTGGGCTGTAACACCCAAAAGCTCACCCCAGCCACACACCTTCTCCAGCAAAACTCTGCCTCATAAGTTGCCACCAGGTGAGGACCAAGCATTCAAAGCACATGAGTCTTTGGAAGACATCTGATTCAAACCACCACAATCCCCAAATCTCTTGCGCCCACAGGTGTTTTTTTTTAAATAATATTGTATTTTTATTTATTTACTTGACAGAGAAAGAGGGAGAGAGAAAGAAAGAGAGAGAGAATGGGTGCGCTAGGGCCTCCAGCCACTGCAAATGACTCCAGATGCATGTGCCCCCTTGTGCATCTGGCTTACGTGGATCCTGGGGAATCGAACCTGGGTCCTTTGGCTTTGCAGGCATGCGCCTTAACTGCTAAGCCATCCAGCCAGCCCAACACCCACAGTTTTTGCTTCTCCTAGATAACTGACTAGTCACTGTTCTAATGGTACAAAGACTTCTGGGTTCTTTTCCAGGGTGACATTCCTCTGTCCTCTCGTTCAGCAGCTGCCCATCTTCCCTGGACATGGAGTGCAGGGCCTGGTTTGGGATCGCATGGTTATGTCTCTACTCATTTGGCATCTACCCACTTCCCTTTCTGTGGATCTGTTTCCCTTCCTGGGCTGCCTGCTCTGTGACTTTGGTGTCATGCTATCTACCCCACTCCTTGTGCTAGGGATTGAAGCCAGGGGCCTTGCACATGGGAGATAAGCACTTCATTAGCCTGGAACTTGGAAACCCAGGGGATTGTGGGTGCTGCTACCTATCTCTATGTTTCCATGAGGGAAATATACCTGGCACAAATATGTTGACAACTTCCACACCCAGTTTATACAGTGCTGGGAATCGAACCCAGGGCCTCCTGCATGCTAGTCATACCAACAGAGCGACATCTCTAGTTCTTAAATTTAGTATTTCTTATTAAACGTTTTTTGAACTATTCACATTAGTGAGTGAAGACCATGAAGACAGTTGGGAATGCTTATTATTATTATTTGAGAGAGAGATAGAGAGATAGAGAGAGAGGGAATTGGCATGCCAGGGACTTAACCACTGCAAATGAACTCCAGATGCATGTGCCACCTGTGCACCTGGCTTATGTGGATTCTGGGGAGTTGAACCTGGGTTCCGTGGACAAGCATTTTAACTGCTGAGCCATCTCTCCGGCACCCTTTTAAAAAAAAAAAACAAATTTCAGGGATTTTCCAAAATTCCCTAGAATTCCAGCATTCTATTCTTGAATCCTCAAAATTTATATTGGTCAGGAGTTTGCAATATTTTTCCAGTGATGGTGACCAAACCCAGGACCTCACATATGCTAAGTATTGGTTAGGAATTTGGAAACGCCAAGCTGTATAACAAAACACCCCCAGATATAGTTGCTTAAAAAACTACCGGTTCATAAGCAATCACACATGGTTCCCTGGGTTGACAGAGCTCATCCAGGCAGTCCATCTGCACGGTATGATGTTGGCTGCTGCCGTCATCCTGGGGCTGTTGCGTTGGAGCTTCTGAGGTAACGTACTCACATAGTTTCTGGTAATGATTGCCAACTTAGCTGTAGGATTTGGCCCTATCTCCCCAGTTCGTTTTCATGTGGCTTGAGTTTCTTACAGTGTGGAAACTGGGTTTTCATTGGGAGTTTCTCGAGAGAAATTGTGCTAAAAAGAAGGAAGAAGAAACTGCAAGTTATTTCAAGACCTGGGCACGGTAGCTCCAGGATGTCACGAATGCCTCTTTCTGTTAAAGCAATCATAGAGCATGCCACCTTCAAGGGGAGGGAAAATAAACTCTGTCTCCTACTGTGCGGAATGGTATGAATGTACAGAGAAGGGAGGAATTTAGTGGACAGCTAACATGGGGTGTTCCCTACTTAACCACTTAATGTTACCATCTCAAGAGTCCCCAAATCTTTTCTCTCTGTGTATCTGCAGAGGTAGCAATGTTCAAGATGTCTTCTTCACTCCCATAATGCTGCATTCACTGTGGTCTGGGCGCCTTGGTCTTCCCTGGCTGTTAGTCTCTCTCCATCTACTCTCAGTGCCCTCCTTTTCTATGTAACCTTTCCACCAGGGCAGGTAGACTGCTCACCTGGCAGCTCAGACTCCCAAGAAACAGGACTTTAAAATAACAAGTCTCAGTAAGTTTATGTTAGATCATAATTGCCTGTGTCCTATGGGACAAAGCTAGTCCCATGGCCAGTAAATGTGCGAGAACTCTTCTGAGGTGAGAAGAAGGGTTCACTAGGAACCACTAAGAGTCTGTTGTGGCCCTCCAATATGTAAGTGTGTGAATGTGAGTGAGTGAATGGATGAATGAGTGAGTAGGTGAGCCAGTGAGTGGAGGAGACCGTGAGTGAATGAATGGGTTTGTGAATGAACAAGCGAGTGGATGAATGAAACAGTGTCTGCATCCTTAATAGTTCTCTCACTCTAGCCCTAGCGTTGGAAAACGAGAGCTCTTCTTGGAGAGTTCTGTCGTCTTACTCATTCCAACATGCAGCTGCTGGGCTATCTGGCATGGCTTAGAACCCTGGGAGCTTCCCATGGAGCCCGAGA
The DNA here is from genome assembly GCA_036346955.1 of Dipus sagitta. Classification (NCBI taxonomy): domain Eukaryota; kingdom Metazoa; phylum Chordata; class Mammalia; order Rodentia; family Dipodidae; genus Dipus; species Dipus sagitta. The sequence goes on along the minus strand of CM070778.1, from coordinate 130,386,942 downwards.
GGCCTTTTGATTTGGTGTCCTTGGAGTTCAATTTATTTCCTGAAAGAATCTACAATTTCCAGGACTTCTGAAAGTTCCTGTAGGATTTTAATTGTGGCTAACTTTATCTTCACCTTCCATATATTCCGTCCCACTATTGTGGTAGTTCACCTCTATTAACCAGGAAGATTAATGTCTGTGTATACTTAAGTATGTTTATTAAGTCTTCTGTGTATGTGCATATATTTAATACACATTCATATGTCCATATGTATTTCATAGTTGAATTCAATTTTTAGATCTTTTTTAATGGTTCCTCTCTAAATGAAAGCCCTTTGACTCCTGATAAAAGCCTATCCAAATTTAATTTTAAATTAAACACACCATCCCAAATTAACTTTCTATTAAACCACACATGAATATACCTTAGCCCTGAACTCCCATTCTCTTCCTCCCTGAAACCCCTGTCTGGAGAAGAACGAGCCCAGTGCTTCATTTTTGGTTTTGAACCTTAGTTATACTGGGGCCTCTTCACTATATTTGAATTTTGGCTCCTGTAGACTATAGATTAAGAGCCAATTGAAGACATGGATTTGTTCACTGTGACATGAAATTCTAAACATGAACTGGTATCATCCTCATCACCTTAGTTGTAACAAAAAATCATGCCGAGTGTTTAGTGCCTGAGCTCTTCTTTTGACTTCTTAACATTCTTTCTGAAAGCTTTAGCAACAGCAATGACCATCAATGGAGGAAGCCGTTCAAAGCTAATAGCCAAGCAGCCCCCGTGACATCAGGCAGGGACATGGAGACAAGGATTCGTTTTCTTTTATCTCATCCAGTGAAATCCTTTTAAGAGAAATTTTGAGCTTTGTTAGCCTGGAATACATAGCTGCTTATAGGAGAAGATGAGATCATGTTTTTCTATGGCACTGAGAGAACTTAATTATTAGAAATTCCAGACTTTCTAGGGGACTGTGACTCATGTTTAGAGACCACACTTAATCCAGCAAACCATAACATTCATGGGACCCTCTCTCTCTCTCTCCCTCCCTCTCTCTGTCTCTCTCTCTTTCTCCCTCTTTCAAATGAGGCACCCAGTACAACATGATGCCTGCCAATAAGTTTTTTCCTTACATGAGGATACTGTCTTAGCCCCTGCGTTATTTCTTTTACCACCCACCCACATTTTTAGTCACAGGGGAGCCTCACAGATGGAGGCAGAAAGTGCACATTAAAATTCTCCATTCCCTGAACTGGTGGCTATAAGAATCACATCACCCTTGCTAGGTAAGGGTTTAAAGTTTCCACCAGGCCTTTGGTCTACCTCATGTTTGTTGACCCAAGCCTCATTATCCACAAAACAAACAGACCCAACATGCTTTGGGTGAACCCTAGATACTGATTAATTTCTCCAAGCGGTCATGGTCATTTGTTTATTTGCTCATTGCTTTAACAAATACGTGTTATCTCCTTGTGTTTGGTACTGCGTAAGAAATACTGCAGTGAACAAAACACAAACTCACAATCCTCCTGCATGTTTTTTTTTTTTTTTTGTACCAGGGTGGGAACAGCATGTCAGCATGATAAATATGTATAATATATATATTGTCCTGCATGTGCTCTGCAACGTAACGTTAGCATCGGTAAAGAGCTGCTAACGAGAGTGGCAATCAAAGAGAAGGGCATAAGGAGTGCTGGGAATGAATGCTGCCATTTAACCTGGAGGTCTGCGAAGAACATGTGAGCCGGCGGCTCAGAGCAAGCCAGTGGCTGGCCTAGGGGAGGCGTGTTTTAGGAAGACAGAATAGCAAGTGTGAATGCCCTGAGATGACTAATGTGTTGGCTGCAAAAGGACGAAGTGAGTGGGCAGGATGGCAATTGCTGAAGGTGAGGTCCAAACTGACAGGGCAACATATTATTTGGGGTCTCAAAGTTACAGACATTATAGACATTAGACTTTTACTGTGAGATGAGAGATCGCTGGAAGGTTTTCTATGGAGGTGTGATCTCATTTAGCTTTTAAAAAAAAGTGCTGCTCTAAGGGGCTGGGAGAAGGCTTACTGGGTAAAGTGCTACCACACAAGCATGAGGACCTGAGTTCAAAAGCCCAGGACCCATGCAAACTGTTGGGCATGGTGGTTGGCACCCATAATCCCAGCGCTGGGGCAGCAGTTACATTCCTGTTGCTGTGACAACACACCCAGTCAGAAGCAGCTGAGGGAAGGCAAGGTTTATTTCAGCTTAGTTGAGATGGGACGTTCCGTCATGGCTGGGAAAGCGTGGCCTGAGTAGGGAGCTGGCTCAGCGAGTCACAGGCCGGGCGGGAGGCAGCAGCAAGGGTGAGGAAGTGGTTCACTGACACTCGGTCAGACCACCTCCAGCGACACAACTCCTCCTCTTCCCAAGGGTCCACCAGCTGGGGCTCAATCATAAACACGTGGGGTTATGAGGGACACTTCACATCCGAGCTACCACAGCTGGGGTGGCAGACGCAGGGACGCCCTAGAAGTTGCTGGCTGTCTAGTCTTCGCCAAATCACTGAACTCTAGGTTGAATGAGAGATCTTGTCTCAAAGAACACAATGGAAAGCAACTGAGAAATGTGCCCAACATCGGCCGCTGGCCTCCACGTGTGCCCAAGTGCCTGTTTGCACACGTGCCTCTACACACATATAAACACGCGCACACACAAGCACACCACGCTGGGTGCGGGTTTGCGGCGGAGGTGGGGAAGGCAGATGACGAAGTGAGAGGATGAGGAGTCAAGGTGACTTGACGGGAGCTGGCCAGGGTGGCAGGAAGGATTAAAATGTCACTAAAACCTGGAAAGATCATGGGAAGAGCAGGCATAGAGAGGCTTCTCTGGGCCAGTTTTTGACATATTCACCTGAGATGGCAATTGGACACGGGGTGCTAATGTGGAGCATGCCACATTGATGAGAATGGTGTACAATTATAATAACATAATAATGGAGATGGCCCATCAGAGGAGTAAACCCTCTTGCTTTCTCAGGTCCTCAACGTCAGCCTGTTTGAAGGCTGTCATACACCTGCCTCAGGCCCTTGGCTTAGAGGCCTCATGTCTGTCCTGATGTCCCGTATCCAAGTGGAACACTGTCTATGTTCTCATCACACACATTGTACACCTCAGTCCTGGTGCAAAGTCTCTCTCTCCCGTCTCCTGTGGTAGCTGATGCTGGCCTCAGCGTCCAGGCGGATGGGCCACAACACATCCTGGCCTCTCAGTTCCTGGACTTACTCACTTCTAACATTTTTTCTTTCTCATTCAGAATTGTGTTGGCCAGCCACCCATTCCACAGCTTTCTGCACCAAAACTACTTTTGAAAATCCCTACCAAATGCTCCTTGAAACCACAGCACAGAAGACTGGGCTTCGTTTAAATCTTGTTCCTAGGCTGCAAGGGTTGCCAGTGTTGTCTGTTCTTCCTTCCCTTTTCTGTGATAACTCTTTAAATATATTTTTTATTTTTATTTATTTATTTGACACACAGAGAGAGAGAGAGAGAGAGAGAGAGAGAGAGAGAGAAAACTCCAGACGCATGCACCACCTTGTGCATCTGGCTTACGTGGGTCCTGGGGAATCGAACCTGGGTCCTTTGGCTTTGGAGCCAAGCGCCTTAACCACTAAGCAATCCCTCCATCCCTGTGATAACTCTTTAATCTTGTCCCTTCCTCAAGTGTTCGCCCCTTTCTCCTCTTCCCCATGCATGCTGAGCTGGTAACTTTATCTCACCTCAAAAGCAGAAACCATCAGATGGTATGCTATCATTTAGATCTTAAATGCCTCCCAGAGGTCTATGTGGCAAAGGCTTGGTCTCCAGTGGGGTGCTATTGGAAAGAAATAGGACCTAGTGAGAGGCTTTTAGGTGGCTGGATGCATGTCTTCTATGGAGATTATGGGACCCCAGGCTTGACCTTTTCAGTTTGTGTAGGTGGTACGTGCACATTCATCCCCCCCACTCCGTTTTGCCTTATTTCCCTGAGACAGTCTCTCCTGAACCCAGAGCCCACAATTGTAAAGTTAGACTGGATTTCCAGCGATCTGCCTATCCCCACTCCCTGCAGTGCCGGGTTGACAGACAGGCATCAAGTGTCCTTACCCACTAGCCATCTCCCTGCCCGTCTTTTCTTTCCCTCCCTCCTTTTGTTTCCTGGCCAGGAATTGTGGGGGTTTGTTCAGCCATACAATCCTGCCATGATGAACCTCATCAAAGGCTTAAAATGGGCCTGGAAGGATGGCTTAGCAGTTAAGGTGCTTGCCTGTAAAGCCAAAGGATCCCGGTTCAACTCTCCAGGACCCACATTAGCCAGATGCACAAGGTGGCGCATTCATCTGGAGTTCATTAGCAGTGGCTAGAGGCCTGGCACGCCCATTTTCTCTCTGTAAAAAAAAAAAAAATAAATAAAATATTTTTTTAAAAAAGGCTTAAAGCAGCCGGGCGTGGTGGCGCACGCCTTTAATCCCAGCACTCGGGAGGCAGAGGTAGGAGGATTGCCATGAGTTCGAGGCCACCCTGAGACTACATAGTGAATTCCAGGTCAGCCTGGGCGAGAGTGAAACCCTACCTTGAAAAACCAAAAAAAAAAAAAAAAAAAAAAAAAGGCTTAAAGCAACAGGGCCAACCAGTCATGGACTTCTAGAAGCCTCTAAAACAGTGAGACAAAACCAGCGTCTTTCCTTTAGAGGTTGATTACATCAGGTGTTTGCTGCAGTGACAAGCTGTCTACTGTGGGGTCTCCTTTATCCCTCATATAGTCCCGTGTATTGCTTGTGATCCTTTCAGTTCACACGTCTCTCTCCATTCATACTTGATGCTCTCTCTTCTTGTGTCTCTTCTGTGGGATTCTGCAGTCTGTGGGCAGAGGGACAGGTTTATTGTACATTTATACCAAAGTAAGCAGCAGCTATCCAAGGCCCTGGATACTACTGAGCAGAGAGAGTGGGCTCTCCAGCATTTGTTGCATAAAACATTGAAGCCACATCTCATTCCCGCGAGTCAGTGGAAAGATGTAAATGATCCCATCCCCTGGGTTCATGAAGGTCGAGGTGATAGGGGCTCAACAAGCTGGGCCTGCAAAGGCCCAAACGGGAGCATGTCACGTGGCTCTCTCTTGGCCGGCCACACGGATGGTGAGCTGGGGAGGCGGGGCCAGAACTCTTGCCTAGACCATCCATATCGGGCAACTATGATCCACACCAGAGAGAAACACTATCCGCCCCTTTCTAGTGGGCTTTGGCTCAGAGTCTCATTTTCAGGGTGGAAGATTTTCCTCCATGGCACCCTGAGTTTAGGCCAGCTTCCATATTGGCTTGTATTTCTTCAGCGTGTTCTGATATAGATGGAATTGGCCCCAGGAAAGAGCTGCCGTGGAATGGGGCCAGCCTTGCAGAGCACAGAACTGATTTGTTCTCACCTGTGCATTCGATACTTTCATTTCAAAAACCTCTTATTAAGAGCACTTTGCTAAAAATAAAGTTTCTAAGATACCGAGGAAACATTAAGGGAATAGTACCCATCAGGTCGTACATCGAGCCTGTCACAGTATAATCACAGACATTTTGACAAAGGCACCACTTAAACGAGAAAAGGGAGAAAGAGAAACAAAGATATCTCCTTCTTCCATGTTAAATCGGTACAAAAACAAATCCCAGACTGACTTAAGCAAAGATTATTCCAAAAGAGACCGTTTCCCTTGTGTGAATTGGTTGCCTGGTCTGGGACAGTCCCTAGGTGCCGACTTGCTGCGTGAAGAAGTACCTGGCTTCAGTTCGTGTGACTTAATGGGAGGCATGATCAACTTTCAATAAGTTGCATAGGGTGATTTTTTAGGGCGGTTCACCAGGCATCAGAGAGGAGGACAGTGATTGCCTCTGGTTTGGGGGAGTGCCTCAAGGGCAAATATGTGAAAGAGTTGGCCCTGCTGTAAAGTGGTGAGATCTTTGAGATGGGGTCTAATGAGGGGGGAGTTACATAATGCTGGCAATGTGCTTGAAGGACATATAGAGACCCTGCCCCACCTTTTTGCCTTTTTCCTTGCTTTCTGGCAAAGAAAGGTGACTAGATCACGCTCTCACCACAATGATATATACCACGTCACCATAAGCCAAGTCGCCAGGCCCAAGCAACTGTGACTGAAACTCTGAAAGTGCCAGACAGAACAAACGTTTCCTCCTTTAGTTCATTATCTCAAGTATTTTGCTACAAAGATGCAACCCTGACTAACACGGCCATGAAGTTAGCAGATCTCTTCTCTTCCCAACCCAGTGGGCATCCCCAAGGGCGTGGCATGGTGCCATCTCTTGTAAGAGAACTAGCCATCCTACTTGGCCTGGGTCTGATGAGTTTCCCAGGATGTCAGGCTTTCAGAGAGAACTGTGGGGAATATAAGAGGGCTGGTCACCCCGAACACTGATACTTGTTTGGAAACGTCTCTTTTCTCTCCATGATTTAAAAAAAAAAAAAACCTATTTATCTGTGTGTGTGCACATGCGCACGCAGGCACACATATTCCACAGAATGTATGTGACAGTCAGAGGAGAGCCTTGGTTTCATTCCTTGCCTTCCCCGTTGTGTGAGGCAGTCTCTCAGTGTTCATTGCAAAGTTCACCAGGCTAGCTGGCCTGTTAGCTTCTGGGAGATTCTCCTGTCTCCACCTCCCCCCCTTTTTTTTTTTGCCTTAGGAACACCAGAATTACAGATGCTTGCATTACAACATCCGTTTTTTGTGTGGGTTTTGGGGATTCAAACTCAGGTCCTCATGCTTGCATGGCAAGTGCTCTATCTACTGAGCAATCCCCCCTAGGCCTCTTATTCTTAGTTCTGTCAACAGAAAATGAAGCCATGACCCAGGCTCTGCTCTAGCCTCCCTGACATTATTCCCTCCTCTGTCGGAGATACTCTACCAGTGTGAGATGTCTTCCCACTCCAAACCCCAGCCATTCTTTTCAGCTGTTGTCTCTTTGATTGGCTTCTTCTACCACCCAGCTCATGCCTTCTGTAAGCCTGCTGGACCCTCCCAGGGCCTCTCCTTCCTGGGAGGATCATCGAAATCTTATATACTGCAGTCATTGTAACCCATTTGTCCCCGTTCATAGCTAGTTTTCCACTGTCCATGTAACTTATAGGGAGATCACTTAAATTCTCCAATTCTTTAAGTGAAGGGTTGGCATTTTGTACATTAAATCATTAAATATTTCGACATTCCAAGGTTCTCTATAAAAAGGGTCAGTAAGTAGACCAGAAATTCTCCTCTACATATTTCCAAAAGCTGTATTATAAAATTAGACTGCAAGGGACGGTCTGCTCATCCTTTGATATTTGCTTGTGGCATCCTAATACTGGGAACAGTTGCCAAAATAAACAGAAGTCTCCCCATGAATCATGCGTTAATGTTATTAGATGAGAAGGTTTTCCAGCCAGTTTCGAAGTCTTGCTACAATGTGATTTACACTGAAGTGCTGGGGCAGTTGGCTGATCACAAAACATCTAGAATGACTTAGCTCTTTTTATGGTCATTTGTTCCTTTAATGAGAAAATGCCTTGCTTTTGCAATTACAATTTAATGGTATAGAGAACAACAAGCAAGGGTCACACTTCCAGAAGTGATCCACGGTGCCTAACGCAGAGCTCTGAACCCCGAGAGTGGGAACAATGTCTGTGGTCATTGAGCGAAGGCATCGGATTTCTCCAAGTATTGACATTTATACCGCTTGGTGGACAGCCGACTCAGTCAGCCGAGTGGCCTTGGAGAGTGAATTATGTCTGGAAATAGCTCTAGGTTATGTGAAGAACATCCACTCATTCATTAGGTTGTAATTAACCCTACAGGGTCCCATGGTGGTGTTACATTGAATAAAAACAGAGACAAGATAAAAAGCCTTTTCATGTTGACACAAACTTGAATAGGCCAGCTATTAACTACTGATGTTGAGCTATATTTTGTCAAGATAATTCATGCCTCACTTTGAGGTGAATCTAATCCTGGGAACATTTCCCATACTTCTCAGCTTGCAACCCACCCCAGGGTAACAAGGTACCACCTGATATGAGCCATAGGAGAAAAATCAGTGTCATTATTTTTTCTTATTTTTAAACACAAAATGAAATGGACAACTTGTACCAATTGATTCTGATAAAAACTGCCAACCATTCCATGCCCTATGTTTCTCAACATTTTTAAAATGAGAATTCTAATTATGACTATGGAGACTTGAGGTATTTGTGCATATCACGCCATAGAGGCACATTATTATTCAATGATATATTGAAATGATTAGTTGTTATTACTTTCAATGATCCTAAAATAGTTGGGACAACTACATCCCTTTTTAAGCAAGCGATTGTATGCTATATCCTGTATATAAGTGGAGGCTGCTAGGAATAATTCTGACCCACAGTTTTAGAGAAAGAAATAGATTTCATCTTTACTGTGACTGAAATTTGGATCCATCTTGATCAAAGATATAGTTTGGTGCTGAAACATTCCCCCAAGGCCATGTGGGAAAGGCTTGACCACTGGCCTGTAACACTGTTGGGAGGTGATGGAACTCTTAAGGGGTGAGACCTAGAGGGGGGAAGTTAGATTGTCGATGGCGTGTACTTAAACAACATACTGATATCCTGGGTCCTTCCCGCTCTGCTTTCTAACTGTCGTGAAGCAATGAGGGTGGCTGGGCCATGATGCACGGCCTCGCCTTAGACCCTGAAGCAGTGAGGATTGTTACTGTGAGAGTGAATAATTCTTTCCTCCTTTTAGTAATTTTTTTTGGCCAAGTTATTTTTTTTCACAGTCATAGAAAGCCCATCATGAAATAAAGCTCACCACCTCCTATCTATTGGGTAGTGACTGACCATGGGCCCAAGGGCAGGATTGGATGCTATTACTACATCAGGAGTCAGTCACAAATGACACCGTACGTGTTTACATGTTCTGCGTTTTGTGTCGCACACACGCACACACACCACTGCTATCACATGTTTACATGTTCTGCGTTTTGTGTCGCACACGCACACACACCACTGCCCTTACAGCATACTGACAGGAGGGAATATAAAGGACATGGCTCTGCGCCAATAAACTGCCATTTACAAGACCTGGGCACAGCTGGATTTGACCCATGGCACCCTGGCCAACCTGTGCTGCAGCTGATGATCTTTATCTGCTGGGGCCACGGAAGCAGGAAATGATGCCATGAGTACCAAACGCCATCCTATGACGGGTTTTATCGTAAGCCTGATAAGTGGTCAGTGGCATAACCTAGATATGAATGGTCTTAGATGGCAATCAGCCACTTGTCTACATAAATTAAAAGAGTCCATAATCCTCTATCCACAATTTGAAAATCTCCAAAGCTTAAAAATCCAAAATTTCCGATTTGCTCACAATATTTCTCAGCTGATCTGGTCTCCTTTGGTAGCGAAACCTGCACTCTTTAGAACCTTCATTTGTCCTGATTAAGGTCTTGCTCTTTGAATAGGGGGTGCTAGGCATGTCACATACCTTACTGAAAGGTATATGCACCAAATTACCATACTGAAACCCTCAAATTTTTCAGTTCCGAAACACCTCTGACAGACCCTCTGATGTGGGTGGAGGATCTATAAACATGAGTTCTCCTTTTTCATTTGTGCTGTGTGGAGGAAATGCTTGTCTGAATAACGACAAGGAATTAGTCTAATGAAGCAATCTGACCAATTACTAGTTATAATGGTATAATCAGCTTAATCAGCTGTGTTAATGAGGAATTAAGCTTCTGATTGGAGACCTAGGTAAAGCCAGGACAATCAGCATTCTTCTTCTCCATAATGACCTTCCCCATGCACCTTTGCTGCGAGGGCGTTTTGTCATATAGTGGTGTTTCCGGCACATCTATTCATAGGAAATGGTGCGTATCTTTCTGGTCAATAATTGGCGTCTACAAACCTGGTTACCTTTGCAGGTGCATCCAGGTGTGGATATATGGCAGGGAATGTCAAGGGCATGCATGAGTCATTGAGTCTAATTAGCTCTCAGGGCTCATTAGAGCCACAAGTTGGAAGAATTGGACCCTAGTCTTGTCTTGCCCCTGTCTGGCCATGTCATGGGCTCGTTTCTTGCTCATACATAACATTGGGCCATTCATACAGAGTAAACCAGCATGTCTCCCATTGTTTTATTTTATTTATTTGAGAGAGGAAGAGAGATAGAGAAAGAGATAGAATGGGTGTGCCAGGATCTCTAGCCACTGCAAACGAATTCCAGACACATGTGTCACCTCGTGCATCTGGCTTTACGTGGGTACTGGGGAATCAAACCTTGGTCCTTTGGCTTTGCAGGCAAGTGCCCTAACTGCGAAGCCATGTTTCCAGCCCTCCCACAGTATTTTTAATAAATGTGCCCCCTTTATCTACTAGTATTCCTGCATTTACTAGTTCACTACTCTTCCCACCGAGCTGTCATCTCCTTAAGTCAGAGCACACGTGATATTCACTTTGTTTCTTCAGCCGTTAGCACAAAAGCCGATGTGTTTGTTGACAGATGAATGAGTGATGTCCACTGATTCAAGGACTCCCCAACTGAAAGGGACTTCAGAGCATTTGTAGATGAGGAGACTGAAATCCACGGGTAGACCATGACCAAGCACTGTACTGACGCTATTTCAATGATCCTGATAAGAGCTCTTAAGTATGACGCATCATCCTAGACTTTGAAGTGATTTTATTATCTTCATAACAAAATTGGCTTAGAACTGGGTCACTTGGCTCTGATCTGCTCCCAAAATGGTGTCAGCTCAACGCATTCAAACCTCAGCCTAATCTTCATTGTAAAGATGATTTGAAGTGTATAGGAGGATGTGCATAGGTTATATGGAAATATTATATGATTGTATATAAGGTACTTGAATATCTACAGATTTTAGTATATCAGTAAGTAGTCCTAGAGCCAATCCCCTATGTGTGTTCAGGGAAGAATATATAAGAAACCAGTAAGATTATGGTATATCCGATGAATAGAAAATGATGTAGTTAAAAATAATAGTCTTATAGAACACTGATTAATGACAAAATTATACTATTTAATATTAAGTAAAAACCAAACAGCAAATTATAAAATAGTAGAAAAGGATTCATTTATATATGTTTCTTTTTAAAAACATATTTATTTATTTATTTATTTGCAAGCAAAGACAGATAAAGAGAAGACAGACAGAATGGGCATGTCAGGGCCTCCAGCCACTACAAACAAACTCCAGACGCATGTGTCACCTTGTACATCTGGCTTTATGTGGGCACTAGGGAATCAAACTCAAGTTGTTAAGCTTTGCAGGTAAGCACCTTAACCACTAAGCAATCTCTCCAGGTCCTCATTGATATGTATATTTTCAATTAATGTTTAAAATTATTTCCATGCACTTTAGTCTGTTTTATGCTTTGAGACTATATGCAGTCTACACTGTCTTTCTAAAAGTGATATTTTCAAATGCAGCAGAAAAATAGGATAACTAGTTACATTTAAATGCCATTGTGGTTTGAATGTGTCCCCTTCAAAATTTAAGTGTGGCCAATGTGTTGGTATAAGAGGTGGGGCTCTTCAGAGGTGATCAGGCCACGAGAACTTGTCGCTCTTGAATGAGATGAAGGTCCTCAGACCATAGCCTTCACGTAGCCGTCATCTTGCTGGACTTTTGCCTCCAGTCATATGAGGACACAGTGTCTGCGAGGGTGCAGCCTTCACTAGACAATGGAACCTGCCAGCACTTTGATCTTGGACATCCTAGTCTCCAAGCTGGAAGAAATAAACTTTTGTTCTCTGTAATTCACCCAGCATCACAATACATGAAGATACATGCAGTTATTGAAACTATCACGACGAACTTTTGCCTTAATTACATGTGTACTTTTAGCCAATAGCACTAAATATTAGGATAACATGCTTAAATACAGACATATAAAAGTTAAATTATGGATTTTTAATGACATGCCTGGATGAAGACCATTGTGACTTGAGTAGGAATATTAATGTGGGTGGTCTTTACCAGGGAGCATTCACTCATGTTAAATATCCAATCAATTTTGATTTCTTTCTCATTGTTACAAGTGGTAAAAAGCTACACTTGCAAATCTTTGCTATTGTAAATGGGATGGATTGTTTTCACAGCTTGCTTTATAAGATGACAATGGGCTCTCTGAAGGAAGAACAGAATCCTTCAAGCCTTTTTTTTTCTTTCCAGAGCTCCGACTAGCATTCACATGCTATTTTAATTTTCAAAAATGTTGGTATAATTTCTACACAGTGAAAAAACACACTCTTAAGGTACAGTTCAATGAGTTTTGGCTAATGCATATTTCTGTTCCTTTTCCCTTGACCATTTTCTGACTTCTATCAATACTCCTTTGCCTATTTCTGACCTTTATACAAGTAGAGTCACGTGGTCTATGCTATTCAGTATCTGGCTCTCATTAGCTTATTGTTTTTGATTCCATTGAAGTCACTGGGTATGTGAGTCATCTGTTCTCTCTTATTGTCAACTAATATTCTATTATGAACCAAGTGCTTATATGGACTTTTGGGTGTTTTAAGTATTTGCCTATTATGAATAAAGCTGCTATTCTTGGGCTGGGGAGATGGCTCATTGGGTAAAACACCATCTAAGTGTGGGGAGTGGAGTTCAGACCTCCAACACCCACCTAAGTGCTGAGTGGGTGTGGCAGCCATCTGTAATCCTAGTACTCAGGAGGCAGAGACTTAAGGGATCCCTGGGTGTGAATCCACAAGCTCTGGGCTCAACTGAGAGACCTTGACTCAATAAAATATAGAGAAGAGTGATTGAAGAAGATATATGGTATCAATCTCTGGCCTCCATATGCACACACACACACCACACATACCCACAAATGTGTGTGCCCACATGCATACACATGCCCACACACCACCATGTACACACAAACATGTAAAACAGCAGTTGCCATTATGACTCATATGTAAGTCATTTTAGTGGAATATGGTTTAATTTCACTTGGATGAATATCTTGGAATGGAATTGCTGGGTTACAGGGTAAATCATGTTTCACTTTATCAGAAACTGCAGTTTGTCAGTTTGTGTTTATCTTTCCATTTTTGTTATCAATCTTTTAAAAGATTTGCCATTTTTAAGGAAAAAAATCTTTTGCATTTTTAAATTTAAGATTTTGAATTTTTTTTTTTTTCGAGGTAGGGTCTCACTCTAGTTCAGGTTGACCTGGAATTCACTATGGAGTCTCAGGGTGGCCTTGAACTCATGGCAATCCTCCTACCTCTGCCTCCCAAGGATTTTGAAATTTTAAAACATTGTCTTCCATTTTATTTTTTCCTTGATGTTTATAGGTTTTTTTCTCCCTTGTACTTTGAGTTAAATTACCCATTAATTTTTATTTTCTTAAAAGAAAAACCTGCATCATTTATTCTAAACTTTTATTCTTTTAAAATTTAAGCATTAAAACTACAATTTACCATTTAAACACTGCTTTAGCTGTGCTCCTTGTGATTTGAATTTTTTGTGATTTCCCTTGTGATTTCTTCATTTGCTTATAAGTAGTTTAGAAGTATCATGAAAGTTATAAATATATGGAAATATTTTAAGATTTGAAAAAATTGATTTAGGGCTAGGAAGTTGATTCAGTAATTAAAGATGCTATCTTTCAGAGCCTGATGACCTGGGTTCAGTTTCCCAGCACCCACATAAAGTCAGATGCACAAGGTAGCTCATGAATCTTGAGTTCACTGACAGGGGCAGAAAGCCCTGGTGTGCCCATTTCTCTCTCGCTCTCCTAAATAAATTTAAAAATATTTAAAATTTAAAAATTGATTTAAAGTTGAATGTGTTTCAGTCACTGGAAGTAATTGTGAGATAAATTTATGCTACTATATACATTATATAGATTAATATATAATATGTATATAATATGTTTTATATATATATATAACTAATAACAAAAATAATGGCTATAGCCTTGGATTAAAATTTTTTGTTTCTAGGGCTGGAGAGATGGCTCAGCAGTTAAAAACACTTATTTGAAAGCCTGGTGGCCCAGGTTTGATCCTTCAGTACCCATGTAAAGCCAGGTGCACAGAATGGTGGTACAATTGGAGTTACTTTGCAGTGGCACGAGGCCTTGGTGCACCCGTTCATTTTCCCTCTCTCTCTCCTTGCATATAAAAAATTAAAAAAAGATTTTGGTCCTGTGCATTTAGAAATTGGAATGTTTTTGTTTTTGTTTTTGAGGCAGAGTCTCACTCTAGCCCAGGCTGGCCTGGAACTCACTCTGTAGCCCCAGGCTGGCCTTGAACTCAGAACTCACAGCAATCTTCCTGTCTCTGTCTCTTTGTCTCTGTCTCTGTCTCTCTCTCTCTTTTTTTTTTTTTTACTACTGCCATCATTTTTGTGGCTCTGTCATTCAGTTTAAGAAGCTGCACTGTTTTTTTTTAAATTAATTTAATTTATTTGAGAGTGACAGAGACAGAAAGAGGGAGGGAGGGAGAGAGAGAGAGAGAGAGAGAATGGGCACACCAGGTCTTCCAGCCACTGCAAACGAACTCCAGACACGTGCACCCCCTTGTGCATCTGGCTAACGTAGGTCCTGGGGGAACGAGCCTCGAACCGGGGTCCTTAGGCTTCACAAGCAAGCGCTTAGCCCCTAAGGCATCTCTCCAGCCCCTGTCTCTGTCTCTTTAGTGCTGGGATTAAAGAAAGTCATGCATCATGATGCCTGGCACTGGGAATTTGGAAATTTTTTTTTGTCATTTACTTAAATTTGTCTCTTCTCATGTGTTTTTTAAAGGGTTTATTGGAACATAGGGCCAAAAGTGAAAGTCATGCAGAGAGCAGAACAGAATGGCTGCCAAGCCAGGCGGGATCCCAAGCGTGGCCCTCTTCATCTTCTTAAAATCCAGTTTCCTATGTATTAGGCTACTCACTGTCGTCCTGCATTTAAGTGAGGTCCATTTCTTCTCTTTAGTCTATTTCCTCTTTGTGCCTCAGTTTTCCTCATTGCTTTTGTATGTGTCCAAATTCACTAATCTCTTTAGCTGTGTCCTTTTTCCTTTCTTCTTTTAAATCCAGGCAATGAAAAACAACACCAACAAAACAGAATCCTGAAAATGCATATTTTACGTCGGTCTCATTTTTCAATTCTTGAAGTTCTGTTTGTTCATTTAAAATAATTTCCGTTTCTCAGTTCAAATTCCCCATCTGGTCTATCATTTCACTATATTTTCCTTTATATCCTTGAGCATATTTATATGATTTTGAAAAAGATTCAGCTGCCAATTCTAGTAGAAATGTGACCTCTGGGTTGTTTACACTGATTTTTTTTTTGTCACTCTGGATTATGAATCACTTCTATTGCTTTTTCATATGTATAGTGTTGTGTGTGTGTGTGTGTGTGTGTGTGTGTGTGTGTGTTTGAGGTGCACATGCACATGTCAGCACCTGTATGTAGAGGGCAGAGGACAACCCTGGTGGTCATTCCTGAAGCATGCTATCCATCTATTTTGAGACAGGGCCTCTTTTTGGCCCACATATTAGACAAGCTGGCCCGTGAGCTCCAGGGATCCTCTTGTCTCTGCCTCCTCAGTGCTGGGATTATAAGCACAAGCTGTCATGCCCACAAGTTTTAAGTGTATTCTAGAGATTGAACTCAGGTCCTTGTGCATATGACATAGCACTTTTTTTTCAAAGATTTATTTTTATTTATTTATTTATTAGTGACAGAGAGGGAGGGAGGAAGAGAGAGGGTGAGTGAGAATGGACATGCCAGGGCCTCTAGCTACTGCAAACGGACTCCAGGCATATGCACCACTATGTGCATCTGGCTTATGTGGGACCTGGAGAATTGAACCTGGGTCCTTTGGCTTTTCAGGCATGTGCCTTAACCACTAAGCCATCTTTCCAGCCCTGACTAGTGCTTTATTGACTGAGCTATCTCCTCAGCTCCCTCATAAATTAAAAAAAAATATTTATTTATTTGCAGGCAGAGAGAAAGACACAGGGGGAGATAAATAGAGAGAGAGAGAGAGAGAGAGAGAGATAGAGATAGAGAAGGGCATGTCCGGGCCTCTTGCCACTGCAATTGAATTTCAGAGGCATGTACCACTTTGTGCATCTAGCTTTATGTGGGTATTGGGGAATCGAACCTGCATTGTCAGCCTTTGCAAGTGTGCACCTCTAACCTCTGAGCTATCTTCTCAGTACTTTCAGTTTTTAAAAATGTGTTTTATTAATTTGACAGAGAAAGAGCAAGAGGCAGATAGAGAGAGAAAGCATGGGTGCACCAGGGCCTCTGACCACTGCAAATGAACTTCAAAGCCATGCACCCCCTTTTGAATCTGTCTTTAGCTGAGTACTGGGGAATTGAACCTTGGTCCTTTGGTTTTGTTGGCAAGCATGTTAACCACTGAGCCATCTCTCCAACCCAGCCCTCTCAGTTTGTTTTATTTTAGTTTTTTATGAGAGAGTGAGCAAGCAAGAGAGAGAGAGAATTGGCATGCCAGGACTGCCAGCCACTGCAATTGAACTCCAAACCTGTGTGCCATCTTGGGTGCATGTGCAGCCTTGCGTGCTTGTGTCACCTTGTGCATCTGGCTTATGTGGGTTCTGGAGAGTTGAACATCTGTCCTTAGCCTTCACAGGCAAGCACCTTAACCACTAAGCAATCTCTCCAGCCCGTCCTCTCAGTTTTTAATTGCTGGATATAATAGATGCTAAGTTGATCATGCTAAGTTGTGTTGTTGTTTTTCTCTCCAAACATTTTCAATTATTTTTTCTAGTATTACTGAGTACATTTTGACAGTGTCAAAAATTACACACAGTCTTGCCTGTTGGCAAGTAAGGTCACTGTTGTTGAAGCCTTTAAGTTATTGGTGGACAAGGCTGAGAGAGGCTGGCCTGGGCTGGAACATGCAAGAGAAGCAGAGAAGAAAAGAAGAACTATGGACTAGTTTTGTTGTTGTTGTGGTAGTTGAGACAGTCTTGTTATGTAGCCTAGTCTGGCCTGAGACTTGCACTCCTCCTGTCTCAGTCTTTCAAGTGGTGGGATTATAGATTACAGCTATCTGCCGTCACCCTCTGCAGGCCAGAGTATGTTCTTTCTTTGTGTGTGTTTGGTGTGCATGTGTGTAGGCATGCTTGTGTGTGTGTGTGTGTGTGTGTGTGTCATTGCACATGCATATGTAGGTACATGTGCACATGTGCGTGCATATGGAGGCCAGACGTTCTTCCCCGATTATGTTCCTGTTTATTTACTGAGGCGGAGCCTCTCACTGGAGTCCAGAGCTCACCAGTTCAGCTAGTCGAGCTATCTAGCTTGTCTTGGGGGGGGGGTCCCCACCTTTGTCTTTGAGTTATGTGACTACAGGTGGGCTGTGACACCAGCAGGCATATTTATGAGGGCGCTGGGGGTCTGAACTCTGATCCTCACCCTTCTGTCACAAGGGCTTTATCTACTGAGCCATCCCCCCAGTCCTGTGTTCTTTTTGTTGAAGGAATGCATTTTTTTTTTTGTAGTTGATTTAATACACTCCTGTTTCAACCCATGAAAGTCTAAATATTCTGAGGTCTTCTGTAAATCTTAGGGTATCATCGTAGCATCTTTACTTTGCTTGGTCATCACTCCATCATTTTCTTAGGGACAAAACTTCTTAGTCAGTAGCCCTAATGGCTCTTTTATTTAAAAAAATAATTTATTTGCAAACAGAGAGAGAGAGAGAGAGAGAGAGAGGAAAGGTGAGGAGAGGAGAGGAGAGGAGGGAGGCAGGCAGAGAGGAAGGGAGAATGGGTGCACCAGGTTCTGAAACCATTGCAAACAAATTCCAGATCAAGTGCCACCTTGTGCATCTAGCTTTATATGTGTACTGGAGAATCAATCCTGGGTCATTAGGCTTTGCAGGCAAGTAATTAACCACTGAGCCATCTCTCCAGCTTCCTCCCCTCCCGTGGCTCTCATTTAGTAGGCTTCTTAGAATCTTTTGTTTTGTTCAAGGTCTCTTGATGGCTCCATGCTTATTTCTGGGAATCCTTCATTGTTGGGCTTCTCTTGACCTAAAAGTTACAATTTACTCAGTAATCTCATACACTGATATTATTTATTTATTTATTTGAGTTTTTTATTATTTAGTTGAGAGAGAGAAAGAGGCAGAGAGAAGGGAGGGCGGGGAGAGAATAGGGCTCTCCAGGGCCTGTAGCCACTGCAAGCAAACCGCAGATGCATGCACCACCTTGTGCATCTGGCTTATGTGGGTACTGGGAAATTGAACCTGGGTCCTTAGGCTTTGCAAGCAAGTGCTTTAACCACTAAGTAATCTCTCCAGCCATTTATTTATTTATTTATTTAAAATATTTATTTATTAGAGGGGGGAATGGGTGCACCAGGGCCTCTAGTCACTACAAATAAACTCCAGATGCACATGGCACCAACTGCATCTTGATTTATGTGGGTTCCAGGGAATCGAACCCCAAATGAGGCACTGCCCCTGTTTTGTGTTTACTTACATGAGATCCACATTGGAAAATACCGCTGAGCAGGAAACCAGCATGGATCTGGAGTTTATCCCATAAGCATCACTCATCTCATGGACTCATTCTTGTGGAATGTGTAGATAATGGATGAAACAGTCGTCCTAGAGATTTTGTAGGGTTTCTTTGTTTTTTGTTTTGTTTGTTTTTTTGAGGTAGGGTCTCACTCTAGCTCAGGCTGACCTGGAATTCACTATGTAGTCTCAGTGTGGCCTCAAACTCATGGCGATCCTCCTACCTCTGCCTCCAAAATGCTGAGATTAAAGGCATGTGCCAACATGCCCGGCATTTTGTAGGTTTTTACTGGGTGCTGTCTGCAGGGTACCTGGCACCCATTACTCTATCCTGGCACATGCTAGCATTTTAGTGAAAGCCGAGTTAAGAATCGAGGGTCGAGAGCAGGCGACCTCACTGCTTGGTGGCTGAAAGCGACGGCTCATTGTGTGTGTAAACTTAAGCTGGGACACAGGACACCTAGATTAAACATTATTTTTGGATGAGCTTGTGAGGGCGTTTTCAGACAAGAGTAGCATTTGAGCTGGACTGAGTGAGACAGTTGGCCATGCTCGGGGTGGCTGGGCATCGTCCAGTCTGCCGGAGGCCTGCAGAGAGCAGCAAGGCAGAGGAAGGGAGAAGTCCCTCCTCTGTGTGCCTCAGTAAGGTGGCGCAGAGAGGTCAGCGCTGTGCCCTTGACTGGGTGTTTTACTCAGACCCTCTGGTTCTCAGAGCTACTTGCTGCTTTCCTGAGGCTGCAGGTTGCATACATCTGTGGTGGGACGCTCCATGATTTCATGAGCCAATTCCTTATAATAAGGCCCACGAATAAATTCTTTTTTTTTTTTTTTGAGGTAGGGTCTCACTCTAGCCCAGGCTGACCTGGAACTCACTATGTAGTCTCAGGGTGGCCTCGAATTCATGGTGATCCTCTTGCCTCTGCCTCTCGAGTGCTGGGATTAAAGGCGTGCGCCACCACGCCCAGCCGAATAAATTCATTTTTAACTATAATTATGTGCATATCTACTACCATTTTCCTGGATAACCCTGAATACTACATCAAACCACTACCGGGAACAGACTATTAGTCCAGCTATGTTATGTGTTCTGTGTGATGTCATGTGTTACATATTTACACACAGGCACTACTAGGACATGGGCTTGGTGGCAAGTGTGATGATATAATTTTGAAGTTATATTGGTAGCTATAAATGATGGAGATACACAAGCTTTTCTGCAACGTTTTCTCCTGTGGTATGAGAAGATAGTATTTAATCTAGGCATGGTAGCGTTGCATTTGGGAGGCAGAGGCAGTAAGTAAGATCATGGGTTTGAAGGGCAGTCTAGTGTACACAGCAAGTTATAGCCAGACCTATACAGTGAGACCCTGCTTCAGCGTCCCCTCCTCAACATATATGACTTGTGTTGATGATTACCAACACAGGCATTACCAGGTCTGGCTTTACATTTCTGAATCTTTTCTTTTTCAGTGTCTGGCCTATTGTTATACCTATCCAGTGTATTTTTTAAAATTTCATATACTATATTTTTCAGCTTTAGAAATTCCATTTGGGGGCTGAAGAGATGGCTTAGCAGTGAAGGCATTTGCCTGCAAAGCCAAAGGACCCCGGTTCGATTCCCCAGGACCCACATAAGTCAGGTGCACATGCGTCTGGAGTTAGTTTACAGTGGCTAGATGCCCTGGCACATCCATTCTCTCTCTATATCTGCCTCTCTTTCTGCTTCTTTCTGTCTCCCTCTATCTCTCTTAAATAAGTAAATAAATAAAATATATTAAAAAAGAATTCCATTTGGTTCTATTTTTCATGCGTATGTGTTCATGTGTGTGTACATATATCCATGCCTGTGTTTGTGTGTGCATGTGCATGTGTATGTGCCTGCAATGTGAAGGCCAGAGTTGATGTCGGGTGTCTGGTCAACTACTCCTCACCTTACTTGCTGCTGAGGCACTTGAACCCAGGGCTCACTGATTTGGCTGGTCTACCTACCCAGCTTGCCCCAAGGATTCCCATCTCCTCCTCCTGAGTGCTGGAATTGTAGGTGCCCCCCCCCCCGCCCCCACCTCAGCATTCACATGGCTGCTGGGGGTCCGAATTCTGGTTCTTGTCTTGCAGGGACAAGTGCTTTACGCACTGAGCCATCTCCCCACCCTGGGGTTCTTTCTTATTAGTCCATTTTATGAAAATGTGTCTACTCATACAATTATGATCTGTTGCTAAAAGACATGCAACATTTTATTAAGAATATAAACATTGCTGGGCATAGTGGTGCACGCTATTAATCCCAGCACTCGGGAGGCAGAGGTAGGAGGATTGCCATGAGTTCAAGGCCACCCTGAGAATTCAAAGTGAATTCCAGGCCAGCCTAGACTAGAGTGAAACTCTACCTCAAAAAACCAAAAACAAAACAAAACAAAAGAATATAAACTTATTTTCTTCAAATCCAAATTTATACATCACTTAGATCCAAAATGTTAATAATAGTGATCTCTGGATAAAGAGTATGGGGGATTTGTATTTTCTTCTTTCTTCTCTTAAAAAATATTGTTCTCTATTTGTGAGTAAGAGAGAGAAGGGGGAGGAGGATGAATGGGCATGCCAGGTCAGGTCCTCTTGCCACTACAAGACACAGGCTCACTTTTTGCATTTGGCGTGACCTGACTGCGGAATCAAACCTGGAAAGCTTTGAAAGCTATCTCCCCAACCCGATTGTTCTTTCCTTCCTTTTTTAAAAATTTTGCTTTTTGTAGTATTTCTTCAACTATGTAATTGCAGAGAGAGAACAGAGCTTAGATTAACATTTAAGTGGCATGCAAGGAAAATAAATGTAATGTTCTTTTCAATATCATGTGACTTTATAAAAATGTGTTGCACAATCTTGTACTCATTATATTCCAGTTAAGGTAATATGATTAAGCAGATGTGTTAAAATGATAGCTTTTCTTAATGATACAAAACAGGAAATAGAAATATGATTAGGCATCATATCAATATTTATTATAACTATTTTCTCAATTTTACAATGTTTGATGTTCTCCAAATAAATCTATTTCGTATACAGAAGAGTCATTACCTTTTCAAAATGACAATTTGTATGAAGAGTGTAACTATAGACTTTATATCTGTGTCTTATTAATTTCATGCTTTTTATTTTTCAGTGCTGGATGTCTTGTTATCAAGGGGAGATAGTTCTGTGTAACTGTAAGTATCTAACCAGATTATTAAAGGTAGGTATTATTTCATGGGAGGGTGAAGCATTTTCTTCCTTGAGGACATTTACTAAAATCACCACTATGACCTTAGGTCATAAGACCGTGATGACTGACTTCTGAGTTACAGATTGTTACTTTAACCATTCATTATTTGAAATAGAAGAATTGGGCTGGAGAGATGGATCAGTGGTTAAAGGCTCTTGCTTGCAAAACCTGATGGCCTGGGTTTGATTCTCCAGTATCCATGTAAAGCCAGATGCACGAAGTGGTGCATGTGTCTGGAATTTGTTTATAGTGGCAAGAGAGCCTGGAGTGTCCTCTGTATGTCTCTTTTTTTCTCTCCTTCCCTCTCTGCTCACAAATGAATACATAAAAGTGTAAAAATACATTTAAGAATAAGTAAATAAAAATATAGCTGTTGGCTACTCTTCTAGCACAAAGTTGTAGATACAACCCCCGAGGAGAGGACAGAATTTCTGGATTGACAGAAAACTATTTGAAGTAGACATATTTAAAAATTCGATGGCCACATGCCAGGTGATTATGCAATGAGTCTCTCATAGAATCCCAGCAATAGCAAGCCCTTTCTCTAAATATTTTATTTTTATTTATTTACTTGAGAGAGAGAAAGAGGAGCACACACACAAACACACACACACACACACAGAGAGAGAGAGAGAGAGAGAGAGAGAGAGAGAGAATTGGTGTTCTAGGGCCTCCAGCCACTGCAAACAAACTCCAGATGCATATGCCCCTCTTGTGTACCTAGCTTATATGGGTCCTGGGGAATTGAACCTGGGTTTTTGTAGGAAAGTGCCTTAACTGCTAAGTCATCTCTCTAGCCCAAACCCTTTCTCTAAATTGAACCCACTGCAACCTGGGTTCCAGAGAAGCTTGTTGGATGCTGTAGGCTAGGACATGTTCCCACATGCTCCCTGGTCAGAGGAAGTGGTATGTGTTCTCTGGTTCTTAGGTGGCAAGAAACATTATTGTGGCTGGTTGTCCCAATCAGGTCCACATTGCTGGTAGAAATCACCCAACCAAGAGCAGCTTATGGGGAAAAAAAAGAGGTTTATTTTGGCTTCCACGTTCAAGGGGAAGCTCCACAATTGCAGGGGAAAATGATGGCATGAGTAGAGGGTGGACATCACCCCCTGGCCAACATAAGGTGGACAATAGCAACAGGAGAGTGTGCCAAGCACTGCCATGGGGAAACTGCCGATAACACCCATAAGCCTGCCCCCAACAATACACTGTTTCCTGGAGACATCAATTCCTAAATCTCCATCAGCTGGGAACCTAGCTTTCAGAACATCTAAGTTTATGGGGGGCACCTGAATCAAACCACCACATTCCTCCTCTAGCCCCCATAAACTGATATCGATACAGGATATAAAATATAATGCATTCGGTACGACTTTAAGAGTCCCCATAATTTTTATGAATTCCAATGATGTTCATACATCCCCATAGTCCAAGATTTTTAACTGAGCCATAATACCAAAAAATCCCCCCAAAACCTATAATGGCACAGAATAAACATTCACACTGCAAAAGATGGTATTGGGCATAGCAAAGAAATATTCAAGCAACACAAGATTTAAAATAACCAGGGCAAATATCAAACTCTGTAGCTTCAAGTCCAGCGACTCTAGCCAGGACAAATCTCCAATAATCTCTGATAATTCTAACCAGCAACACGTCTCTGGCATTCCAATTCCACCCCTCCAGCTAGGCTACTCAGTCTTGGAAAACTTCATTGGAGCTGGCAGCTCTCCTTAGCAGCCATGTTGTGGTCCCGGCATCTCCACTGGGTCTCCTCTGCAATTCATGGTTCATCCTCACGGCTCCATGGGGTCTCCATGCAGGCATCCAGCAAACCTGCTTCACACTGCCCATGGCCGTTTCCAAAACACAAGACCGTGTTGCAAACTCAATGAACCTCTCTTTCCTGCATTTTTCATACTCCAAAATACCAGGTAGGGGGCCAATTTGTTAGTCTAGGGGAGAATAAAACAGACTTTGAAGAATAGGACACTCCTTGACCACTCAGGCCCCTTCAAAACAGTCGACATTCTTCCTGTTGCCCCAGAGCAGGTAAGCTGGCCTAATCTGAAAGGTTGTAATCTCTCAAACAATTTTCAGGTGCATAGGCATCAATTTGGTCCCAAATATTTCATTTTTTTCCTGTGTCATATCCCTCTGCTTATACCAGTTCATTTCTAAGCAAAGCAAATCTGCACAACTTCTCAGGACACAGGCAAGCTTCTCGCACAAACTGCTGGTCCAGTCCAGACAAAGCTCTTTCTCACCAACATAAGCCAAACCTCACAGTCCATAGTTATAGACTGCATTCAGGTCTTTCAGCTCTGACCAGAATAGTCCATCAAGCTGTACTTACAGCACTGCCGGGCATTTCTTAGGCCAAAGTTTCAAATCCTTCCACATTCCTCCTGAAAATCAGCTCCAAAGGCCAAAGTCACACAGTCAGGTGTGTATTAGCAAACCTGCTCCTGGTACCACTTTACTGTTGCAGTCAGGTTCGCACTGCTGGTAGAAATCACCTGACCAAGAACAGCTTGTGGGAAAAAGAGGTTTATTGTGGCTTACCAGCTCGAGGGGAAGCTCCACAATGGCAGGGAGAAACGATGGAATGAGCAGAGGGTGGACATCACCCCCTGGTCAACATAAGGTGGACAATAGCAACAGGAGAGTGTGCCAAACACTGGCAAGGGGACACTGGCTGTAACACCCATAAGCCCACCCCCAACAATACAGTGCCTCCAGGAGGCATTAATTCCCAAATCTCTATCAGCTGGGAATCTAGCATTCAGAACACATAAGTTTATGGGGGACACCTGAATCAAACCACCACATTCTATCCAAATGCTGCAGAATACACATTCTTGTTTTAAAGTATTTTATTTTTATTTATTTATTTAAGAGAGAGAGAGAGAGAATGGGCGCACCAAGTTTTCCAGCCACTGCAAACAAACTCCAGACATGTGCGCCCCTTTGTGCATCTGGCTAACGTGGGTCCTGGGGAATAGAACTGAGGTCCTTTGGCTTTGCAGGCAAATGCCTTAACCTCTAAGCCATCCCTCCAGCCCCCTCCTTTTTTTCTTCCTCACAAAATGAATCATGTTCTAGATTCCCAAGTTTGAAAGAGGATGTGTGGTGTTAGAACAAGGGACTGAGTGACCTTAATTTATGAATTTTGGCAGAGATCATTTATAAGTGTAGGTGGTGAATCCAGCAACGGCTGGTGTGAGTGTAGGAACCATAGATGCCTGGCATTTTTGGGGGATGGAATGCCTCAAGTCCCTTGGAAGTGCCACCTTGTCCCAGCTGGCTCACAGAGAGTGGTCAGTACAGTCAGGAACATGGCTCCTGGGGTTTCTGATCACTTCCTCATCACAAGAAACGGCAGACTGAAGCTATTCCCAGCATGTTTTCCCTCTGCTGTGCTCCTATCACAAGAAACTTCCAGAATCCCTGTCGGAGCCCAATTTCTGGAGTCGCTTTGGATCCTTTTGCCCTACATGTCCTTTCTCTCTGCTGGCTTCATTGCCTGGCAATTCCTCCCATGTTCTCTGCCAAAGACAATGTGCTCTTCATTATTCACACTACCTGCTCATGAACGTTTAAAGGTTGTTTTGCTAATAATATCTATGGAGATACATATAACTAAAGACGATTTCAAGGAAGGACTTAATAAAGATCTTTAAAAGTTGGAGTCATGTCCGCCCTCCCTCCCCTCCCATCCTCTGGCCAACACGGAAAGGAAATGTGAGTGAGGCAGAAAATTTCTTAGGTCTTTTCTGCTTGTTTACTTTCTTTTGACTCAGATTAGTTTTGTTTATTTTATTTTATTTTTTTTTTATTTATCAATTTGAGAGTGACAGACAGAGAGAAAGAGGCAGAGAGAGAGAGAGAGAGAGAGAGAGAGAAAAGGCGTGCCAGGGCCTCCAGCCACTGCAAACGAACTCCAGATGCGTGTGCCCCCTTGTGCATCTGGCTAACGTGGGTCCTGGGGAATCGAGCCTTGAACCGGGGTCCTTAGGCTTCACAGGCAAGCGCTTAACCACTAAGCCATCTCTCCAGCCCTCAGATTAGTTTTGAATGTCTTGAATATCATATAGTGATGTGATCCTTCTCTTTGGATTGTACTGTCCATATTTGTTCTCCTTTTCATTTTGTAAACAGAGAGAGAGAGAGAGAGAGAGAGAGAGAGAGAGAGAAAGAACTCACACTGAGAAAATGGGTTTACCAGGGCCTCCAACTGCTGCAAACAAATTCCAAATGCATGTGCCACTGTGCATGTGGCTTTATATAAGTGTTGGGGGAACAAACCCAGGTCCTTGGTCTTTGCAGGCGAGTGCCTCAACTGCCGAGCCACCCCCAGATTTCTTCTCTGTCACATGTTCTCTTCAGGACTAGTGAATTCTGAAGTTGCCATGTTGCCCGGGAAGAGCTTGAGGAGAACTCCTTGATGCGCTTGGTGAATTTATAGAATGCATGGTTCCACCCGAATGTTAAAGAGTGAGGATCCGGTTTCCCATTTTCAGTAATTTCTTGAGAAATTAATATCGTCAGGCAAATGGGCATGCTGCATGGACCTGCCTATGGGATTGCATAAAAGTCCCTCTCATGACCCCACAGTGAATAGCATAGCCCCTACTGAGGAGGCCTCTAGGGTGATGGGAGCCAGGGTGGAAGGATACAAGAGAATAACCTATTATAACTAATATAAAATAAAACTGAATAAGACATAGCCTGAACTCATTATTCCTACTCCCATGTTCACTCATGGCCTTCAATCATGCTCCAAACTTGTGGAGGGCATGAACGTGGCCTGCAAGCTGTCAGCCAGCCAAGGGGCACTTCTTCGGGGATGCGCCCAACATTCAGGTGGGCGCAGGATAGATTCGAAGTTCAGTCTCCTCATTTCAGGCATGATTGATTTGTCTTCATTGTTTTGTAAGAAATAAAACTGTATTTGCCTTTCTCAATACGAGTAGCTTAAAATTCTCCCCCTTGAAGATGGCAACACAGCCGTCCACAACCGGTGACAGATTGCAACAGACAGGGACTGCCCCTTGTGAGGTGCATTGCACGCGCATGTTTCTTTTGGAACCAGGTTTTTCCGGGTTGTGTGGGCATGATGATTAGATTTCCTGAGTCTCTTCTTCCCTGTGACCTTTCCAAGGAGCTTGGAGAAGTTTCTCCCTCAAGAGAGCTTTTTGTCTGCACTATATGGTCCCGGGTAGAAGCTTCCAGGGAGGACAAACAGACAGTCAGACAGACAGACAGACAGACAGACACACACACAGACAGCCACCACACTGCATAGGAAGACCATTTTCCTGCTACCCAGCACAAGTAACAAACTTTTCTCTTTAATTGTAGCAGTTGCAGTAATTTAAACAGAAGAGATTTTTACATCCTTTTATTTCAAACTGCTTTAATCACAGTAGTGTTCATTTTTCCCTTAATGTAGCAAGTACATCCAGCTACTTAATTTTGCTCTTTTTTTTTGTAACATAGCACTTTATATTTGCAGCATTTCAGGCTGCCCTTATGTATTTCCAAAGCTGAAATCAACCAGCTAGCCTCCCTTCGTTGTGCTGTGACTTTTAAAAATTAAGCTGTACTTTCAAATGACTTACTTCATTCAACTCCAAATCAAATAATGGCTTTCAATGTCTCCTGTATTTTAAATTTAGATGGAAATTAAATTCAACATGAACCATGTTGGGTATATAATAGTCAAATATCATTTTAGGAGATTATTGTTTGAATGGATCATTTTCTTATAGACTGGTATTTGTAGCCAAGTGAGTAAGAGTGGGTTGTGCCTATCTTCATTAATGCACAGATAGCTTCCCTTGTTTTCAATTCTACAGATAAGAATCTTCTTCCAAAGAGAGAAAAGAGAGATAGGGAGACAAATATTCCCCTGGAATATTGTAATTTTCTCATGGGATGGATCATTTCTCCATACATTTGTCTCAAACTACTAGCGTACACATTGCTCATGCGGTGATTTCAGTGGGATGAGTGTAAGTGCCTTTTGAGGTTGTATGATGTTTTCTGCAAACTTTTATTCCTGGCTGGGCGGTGCCTTTGGGGAGTCCTGAAATCATCTTAGACCTTGTCCTCAGTGAGGGTTGGCAAGAAACAACACAGGCAAGAGGCCTGAAGTTCAGGATGGGACAGTCTCAGGCTCTCTTCTGGCCATTCTCTCACACCTTTCCCTTCAAAGTTCAGGCTGACAGGCAAGGGGCTCTGGGAATAGCTGTTGAAAAGCCAGATACTTTTCATATCGATGCGGCTGAGATATTTTGATTTGTAAATAATCTTAAGGTTTGTAGCTGTTTCCATTTTAATTAAAATTTTAAAAACATTTTATTTATTTACTTATTTTGAGAGAGAGAGAGAGAGAGAGAGAGAGAGAAAGGGGTGGTGGGCAGAGAATGGGCACACCAGGGCCTGTAGCCACTGCAAACAAACTCCAGATGCATGTACCATACTGTGCCTCTGGCCTACGTGGGTACTGGGGAGTCAAACCTGGGTCCTTAGCCTTCACACACAAGTGCCTTAAATGCTAAGCCATCTCTCTTGCCCTTAATTTAAATTTATTTAGTGCATGGAGTGTATAAGGAAGAGAAACGCACGTTGTGGGACACAGATGCTCTCGTACTGTTGGCGGAGAGAGTTCGCTTATATAGGAATGGCTTTGTCAGTGTTCATCATGGGTTTGGGAAAGTGATTCAGCGTTTGCAGGTCTGTGATGTCTTTATTTGAAAAAAAAAATGAAGAGAGGGTTGTTTAACCTCACTCACATGGACTTTGGTGCTTCATCTGTGGCTCGAGCTTGGTCACCTTCACAACTATGCTCTACCATATAGAGTTATTTTGAAAGTATGGGAAAAGTAAGTGTTAGAGTGTCAACAGGATGTCTATAGGATGCAGGTTTCTGCAAATGCTGACACAAAGAATAGAGTAGCAACTATTTTTATAAATCTTAAAAATTAAAGCCAGGTGTGGTGGTGCATGCCTTTAATCCCAGCACTCAGGAGGCAGAGGTAGGAGGATCACTGTGAGTTCAAGGCCACCCTGAGACTACAGAGTGAATTCCAGGTCAACCTGAGCTAGAGTGAGACCCTACCTCAAAAAACCAATAACAATAATAATAATAAATAAAAATAAATAAATAAAATAGCCTTGCCTTTTCTAAAACTTAAAATAATTTTTGTGTGTGTGTGCGTGCACCAGAGTGTTTTGCCATTGCAAGGAGATGCAATCCAGCTTTACGTAGGTAGCAGGCTTTGCAAGCAAGTGTCTTTAATTGCTGAGCCATTCCCACCCCCCCCCAGGCCCAAGCCAAGTCTTTTCTGAAGGGGACACAACTTACTCCTTAGAATCCGTTAGGTTGCAGACATTTAAAAAACCTCATCATTTAGTTATTTGCATGTGTGCACAAAAGGAGAGAGTTTATGAGGAATGGGTGAAAAAGATCTTAGTCTCTGTAGTTTGGTTCAACTTTTTTTCTCGGTTGTATTTCAAGCATGCTGCTAAGCAGTCAGCAAATTTCCTTAACTGTTTGGAGGTAGATTGTGCCCGCATTCAGGGTGCAAGATGCCTATTTTTATAAAGTAGGACATGAATAAAGGGTATAAATAAACCATCGCTGTGAGGTTTGTTTCTCTCTGTTCTCCTCTCACACGCTTTCCAAGGGTGTTGAAGTCTGTGCAGATTTATTTATTTTTATTTTTTTAAATCAATCTTTCCTACTTAATTTTTTTTGTTTTATTTATTTATTTGAGAGCAACAGACAGAGAGAGAAAGAGGCAGAGAGAGAGAGAGAGAGAGAGAGAGAGAGAGAGAGAGAGAATGGGTGTGCCAGGGCCTCCAGCCACTGTAAATGAACTCCAGACGCGTGCGGCCCCTTGTACATCTGGCTTACGTAGGTCCTGGGGAATTGAGCCTCAAACCGGGGTCCTTAGGCTTCACAGGCAAGCGCTTAACCACTAAGCCATTTCTCCAGCCCTGCAGATTTATTTTGATGAAGGTTGGTTGCTTCTAGTTATCAGGCGGAAAAGATGTTCTGTGATTGTTCACTCTTTCAGCACACTGAAATGTGCCATCTGAGCACTTGTGCTTATCATAGGCAGAAACAATGAAAAGCCATTTAGGCTTTGATTTACTTCTTCCGAAGGTGAAAGGTTTATTACCGACACCTAAGGTGGCTTGGAAGATAACAAGTCATGGAGTAATGGCTGTGGGAGACTTTGAGGGTTGGTCTTGGCATCAGTGGGGTAGTCGTTGGAGGAGAATTTACAGAAATGCAGCCTGTGGTTATGGGGCAGACAGAGAAACATTTACTAGGCATTGGCCAATAGAAGGATGTGTGGATCATAGTCGTCTTGGATGGCTCTTCCACACACGTCGGTGTGTTAAGTGCAGCAGGTGCAGTTCAGGGTACTATGCGGCTTGATGGTGCCCACGTACAAGTGAAAAACCCTGGAGTAGCGACAAGCATCTCATACTGGCTGTTTGTATGACCTTGAGAACTTTCTGGAACCCAACCAGAGCTGTATCAGTAACCACTGAGATCAAATTCCCCGGGCTAGCTCATTTCATGCATGTCCAGCCTGCATCCCCAAATAGCTATGTATATAGCCCAACACATTTGTAGATGACAGGTCACGTTGCAGTGTCAAAATGTGGACACCCCGGGGATATTGGGGATCTAGATCCGAATGAATGAAGCTCTGTTCTTGTGGGGCGGTGACAGGAAGGTGGAAATTTACTGGTACTGTAGTGAGACGTTTCTCAGGAGTGGATACAGCAGGAAGGATGCACGAGTTAGGACGCTCTCTCATGTAGGCATAGAAGGACCCATCAGAGGGAGTTCAAGGAGAGGAGTTTGAACTTACACTTGCCCTATGGGTCCAGGAAAAAGCAAATAAAGTCCTCTTTATACATTTCACTTTGTTTTTATTATTTTGTTGTTGCTATGGAGGTGTTGGGGATTGCATCTAGGCCTCGTGCAGGTTAAGCAAGCATTCCACTATGGAACTACACCCCAGCAATAAATGCTTCTCTCTAAAGGGTCAGATAGTCCATGTTCCTGGCTTTGTAGGCAATATGGCTTCTGGTGCAACTGCTGTACTCTGACAATAGTAAGGAACACAGCCTAAGCACGGTTATGTTCTAATAAAACTTTATTTAGCCAAACAGACAGCAGTAGGCCTTATGGTCTACGGTTTGTTTTTAATATGCGAAGGTGAACTTCACCAACTATTAGGTGGATCTCATTGTAGTACTTTTCATTTCATCTTTGCAGCATTATTAAGCATGACCACAGAGATTTATATACCGGATGTGTGTATAAACCTAGGAACATGCATCAAAATAAACTGCTTGCATCTGCTCAAAACTTAAAATTTCCAGGCAGGTTGGTACAGCCTCCAACTTCTAAGTCACTACCTGAAGGTTTGGGTTGGCATGCAGAGGTACAAGGCCATGTGTGGGAAGGACAGTGTGTTAGGTAGTTAACGCCTCCTCCAGTCTCTTAACTACTTGTGACTTTTCCTAAGAGGGGGCGGGGGAGAGAGAGAGAGAATCAACAGACCAAAGCAGGAATTTCAGGCAGCGACTCTCCCTCCCTCTCAGCAACTGTTAGCAGTTTCTGTGTTCCTCAGGGGAGGGAAGAGGCTCATGAACTCTCTTGCCCTCCATTAGAGAATGTTTGTTCCCTTGTGGAGAACATTGCGCCAGTGGTCACAGCTGCCCAGATTCAAATTCGAGATGGCAGTGAACACGTGCGGCCTGGAGGAGACAGCCTTGCAGCGCCCACGAGTGACGGACAGTGACGGCACTTGTCACAGTTACACCTGTCCGAGGGGTCGCTCAGCGTGGGTCATAGATTGTTTCTGAATTCCCCGGCGCGATCGATCGTGCAAGTGCCCACAATTGTGGCAGCTTTGCCACATGCGTCTGTCTCATGAACACCCTTCACCTAATAGTCCATGGGTGCTTCAAAAACCATCTACTTGTGCTCAGAGCATTTGTTCTGGAAGGAATGCAGACCGAGGTGGTACCGTGGGTCTAGAGGGCATAACATAAGCTGTACTTCTGAGAACATACGAAGTACTGAATAGGTGGCATTGCAGAGAAATCTCCACGTAGGCTTTCAGGGCCTGTGGGGGAATTGATCTTGTCTGGGCGCAGAGCCAATCCTGGGAGCCTTTTTCTTCACCGTGGAAAGGTTTGTCTTCGTTTTGGTCACGTTGCACAGCAGAGGCCACGGGCCCCCTGCTGCCTCCCACTACAGCGGCTGACACTTCCTCATCTGCCCCCACCTCAGCCTTCTGCGTCCGTCTCTTTTCTCCTTCCATTTACAAGTGTTGGGCTGGGCCACATGCAATCTGGACTTAATGAGCAATCAAGTTGGTGACGTGGGCTCACTGGGGTGGGGTTGGAAGGACTCTTGAGCTTGCGGGAGGTAATAATGGCAAAGTTGGCCACGAGGATGGGCTTTGGTCATGAGGGTTAGAATGATCTGCTGAAGAGCGTGGCTTTCATTTTGCATCCAGAGTTGATCCATGAATTTTGTTTTAATTTATTTGTTTGAGACAGACAGAGGGTGGAGAGAAAGAATGGGCGTGCCATGGCCTCTAACTACTGCAAACAAACTTCACATGCATGAGCCACCATGTGCATCTGGCTTATGTGGGACCTGGAGAATCGAGCCTGGGTCTTTTGGCTTCACAGGCAAGCACCATAACCACTAGGCTATCTCTCTAGCCCCATGGATTATTGTTGATGGAGGCATAGCACGAGTGTTGAATAAGATTCACTCAGGCACTGGAGAGATGGCTTAGCGGTTGAGGTGTTTGCCTGAGAAGCCAAAGGAACCCAATTTGATTCTCTAGGACCCATGTAAGCCAGACACACAAGGGGGAGCATGTGTCTGGATTTTGTTTGCAGTGGTTGGAGGCCCTGGTGTGCCCATTCCCTCTCTCTCTGCCTCTTTCTCACTCTCTCAAATAAATAAATAAAAATATTTTTAAAAAATTCAGTCAGTAACTAACCACTAAGCGCATGTAGTCGTAGAGCCACTGTGAAGAGGATCAACAGCTTTTAGAAAGATGCTGAAAAGTCACTTCCACTTCCCACTTCCTGTATGAACTCTTCTGATCTCTTGGAAGGAGAAATGCCCTCCTCCGTTCTGTCCCCAACTGTCCCTTTTCATATGAGGTCTCCAGCCCTGGAGGGCAGTTGAATCTCGCTCGTCTCCACTCCCGCTGCCAGACTTAGCATCTCCACATTAAGCCTTGTGCTACAGTTAGCCATGGCGAATGGTCTTCCTGCACTTCTTCTTCCCACCAGTGACAATGACATTCGGTGGGTTACGGCATGAGCTCGGCCTTAGGGGGGAAGAAGTCATAATCTGCCAGTGTGCGTCCCAAGAGAACTGGTCTAAGAACCAGAAGGCAGGGGATACCTTTGTCTGAGTATCTTGGGGTTACTTAAGTACACGCTGGTAGAGCTATTTCTTTTCTTCCTCCATCAGGTAAATAAATACCGGGCGTTCTACTTCTGCATTAAAGGTTCTCAACCTTTTAGGAACAAGAGGAACTCTATTTAATATTTCATTGTGAAGATTCTCAACACACACAGGTGTGAACAGAGGATCCAGTAAGAGCAAATCCTCACATAGCAGCTGATTCAGATCCAACCATTATCAAGAGAGTTTCCTACTCTGGTGTATGCATGGTTTTCCTTTCTCCTGAATGACTGAGAAGTAAGCCCCAGTGATCATCTTTTCTTCCAATGGTAGAAAATTAGGTAAACAGGATGTAGTCTTGGTGGGGGTGCTGGGTGTGAACATGTGTTCTATTCTTAGAGGGCTGGTGCTTGTCTTTGAAGATTTGGCCTGAAGGTTAAAACATCATGAAAAATAAAACTACAGGTGTAAACCTGCAGTCTTTTTACCCCTGACAGCGTTGGCCTTATTACCTCAAGCAATAAGTCTAACCCTTTTTTCCTCAGTGGGTTGAAAGTAAAGAGTAAGTAGTTGGTTCCCACCGTTCTTCCCACAAGTTTTCAGCGGGGCAGGGCCAATTCGCTGCTTGTTTCAGGCTTAAAACTCCCCCTGAAGTGCTGGATGAAGGCTGGTATGTAATTGAAGTTGCTGGAGAGTGTGCATAAGATGGTGAAGTGAGCTGAATTTCACGGGCTTTCTTTTTCTGAAGCTTTCTGTCTTAACTACAATCGCCGGCATTTCCTGGGAAGTCGGCTGTGTGCTTACTGAGAGAGACTTCCCTTCAGTGTGGTGTGACATTTCTACAAAAATCAATGATTTAGAAACAGGTATCTGAAGTGGAATGTACAACTTCACTTTTCATTTTTGTTGGAAAGCCTGCTGGGCTGGGTTTGAAATCTTCATACATGTTTGGTGAGCCTCCAGGGGGGTAAGAATTACATCGACTTTGCCCTTTGGAGCGTGTTTCAAATACCTTTTGGAGTGTGGCAAAATAAATAAATAAGTAAATAAAAACAACAAGCGAGTTCTATATTTCCAAATTGATTTTGTGGTAGTTATTTAATTTGCTGTTTACTTTTAGCCCTCTTGTTTGCTTTTTCCTTTTATCTGGGAACCTTTTCATCTTTATTAGCCTTGATTATCTAATCCCGTGGAAGGGATGGTAATGAATGTGGCTCGAAACTACCTTATCTGTGTGTCAAGTTGAGACTTGTTCTTTGATTATTAGAGGTACTGAAGCTTATAGGAGCATGATGATGTTTGAATTTGAATTTTGAAAAAGCCAGATAGTAAATATTAATGCAAGGTAGAGGGAGAGAACCAATTCCCTTTGAAGTCTTGTTCCTCCCCTACCAAAAACACACAAGAATTTCTCTATTTTCCTCAAAGGTCTTAAATATAAAGGGATTAGCCTCTAAAGTTATCAAAAAGGGGAGAGAGAAAAAATAGGGGATAAGTATAAAAGACTAATAAAAACTTGGTATAGGGCCTGGAGAGATGGCTTAGCAGTTAAGGCGCTTGCCTGGGAAGCCTAAGGATCCAGGTTCAATTCTCCAGGTAAGCCAGATGCACAGGGTGGCACATGCATCTGGAGTTCGTTTGCAGTGGCTAGAGGCCCTGATGTGCCCGTTCTCTCTCTCTGTGTGTAACTGTCTCAAATAAATAAATAATAAAAATAAATATTTAAAAAAATCTAGGCATAACCGGGTGTGGTGGCACGCACCTTTAATCCCAGCACTGGGGAGGTCGAAGTAGGAGGATCACCATGAGTTCAAGGCCAGCCTGGGACTACAAAGTGAATTCCAGGTCAGCCTGGGCTAGAGGGAGACTCTACCTTGAGAAACAAAACTAACTAACAAACAAACAAACAAAACTTTGGTACAGGGCTAGCATGTCATTCCATCTCTGGGTAACAGGAGAGAGCAGAACCATTCATAACACCTTGCTAGCACTCGCCCTTGAACAAACACGGGCGGGGAGGACGTCTTCCTGGCGGTGCATCAGAGATCAGCGCTGAGGAGCCAAGGGGGAGTGTAAGCTGCCAGTCACTCTGAGTTTGGGTCATGGGCCATGTAGTCTCAAACCGAGTCACTTGATCTTTGTCACCGTGTCAAGAGAGAAGCAGTCTGGAGAGTACTGTCGTTACCTCCCGAGGATGGGCACAGATGAAGGGACACCTGCACGTCTGCCTTTTCTGGGAGCAGGTGGGTTAGTGCTGACACCTGTGGGTCTTCTAGCTTGGTTAGAGCATCACCACATCGAATTCTTTTCCTCTCTTCCTCCTCACCTTTCCTTGTGTATTGTGGGCGGTGTATATGCCTGTGTGTGTGTGTGTGTGTGTGTGTGTGTGTGTGTGCACTAGTGGATGTCTGTGCACAAACGTGGAAGCCAGAGGTTGACATTGGGTACCTTAATCACTCTCCAATTTATTATTTTTTTGTGTGTGACAGGGTTTCACACTGAACCTGGCGCTCACTGATTTGGCCAGCCTGGCTATCTGGCTCCCTCCTGGGGTCTGTCTGACTCTGCTGGGCACGCAGGCACATGCCACCACCACACCCACCATTGGCATGGGTGCCGGTGACCCAACCTCAGGTCCTCAAGCTTGAGCAGCAAGTGCTTAACCAAGTGACCCGTTTGCCCCGTGTCCCCTCCTCCCCGCCAACCATCATTACCGTGCCTGCTGTCGTCAGTTAAGTGCTGTCTTATGGTCTGTCCCCTCCGACCCGTTTCTGTAAAGTAGATATGATCTTCTCCATGTCACACACGAGGAGCCTGAGGCTCAAAGGAGGACAACTGACCCATGCCTAACAGTGGATGATCAAAGCAACCACAGCTCACGTGTATTGAGCAGGTGCTGGGCCGTGTGCCAGGCACCGTGCTAAGTGCCCTGCGTGGCTTGGGTGACGTTACTTTCCACTCGTCCTGCTTGACGAGACAGAGTCAGGAAGGCAGGCTGTCTGCCCAAGGTCACACAGCTGTGAAGAGGCAGAGCCAGAGCTGAGGGTAGGCTGGTTTGTCTGAAGGTACGACAGCCTGGTTTAGAACCTCGGTACAGAGCTGGGGAGATGGTCTAACAGTTAAAAGCACTTGCTTGCGACGCCCCTTGGCTTCCGTTCAATTTCCCAGCAAGCACGTAACACCAAATGTGAAAAGTGGTGCGCGTTAGCCTTGGGGAGTTGGCTCAGCAGTCAAAGGCACTTGATGGCAAAGCCTGCGGACCAAGATTCAATTCCCCACTACCCACATAAAGTTAGACAGGCATTTGATTGCACTAGTGGAAGACCTTGACACACGTACCTTCACACACTCATGCAAGTCTATAAATAAATAAGTAAATAAATAAATAATAATTTTTAAAAAGGGATGTATGCATCTTCTGTTCATTTGCAGTGGCAAGAGGCCCTTGAGTGTTTTTCCCCCATAAATTAAAACTTTTATTTGCAAGGGGGAAGAGATGGGGGGGGAGAGAGAGAGAGAGAGAGAGAGAGAGAGAGAGAGAATATGGGAAGGCCAGGGTCTCTAGCTGCTGCAAACAAACTCCAGATGCATGCACCACTTTGTGCATCTGACTTTATGTGGGTACTGGAAAATCGAATCTGGGTCCTTAGGCTTTGCAGGCAAGTGTCCTAACCACTAAGCCATCTCTCCAGCTCCCAAACTAGTTTTTAAATGCTGCAACTTCTACACACTTGATGCAAAGCCTATGATTCTACCTGCAAATTCCTGTGTCTAGGTACAGGGCAGAGGCGAGCAGGCTGGTCAGTCTCTTAAGCATTTCTTCACTGTGACTTCAGCAAGTACAGCAAAATTATTAGCAGTCACATCTTGCTTCTGGCCACTGAGCACAGCCAATCTGACGGAGCATTTGCCATCTGGGAAAGCATGCGTGTATGAAGGTGTGTGCACATGCTCATTGTATGTGAGGCATCCAGCTGGGCAGGACCACATGTTCCAGCACTTTCTCTCAGTCTTCTCTTACTGACCCTTTGGCCTCATTCAATTAACTAACTGGGTGGCATGGCTAAGAGAAGACTTCCATGCCTAGGAACAGATCAAAGGTTTCTCTCTCCAGAATGGCATACAAGCATATTTTCAGGTGAGGGCATTTTGTGTTTTACTTGTGTATTAGTCAGTTAGTTTACTGAGATAAATTCACCTAGCCAGTATGCAGGAAGGGATTTATTGAAGTGTAAGATCCAGGGGAGTTCCATAATGACGAAGAATCTGCCTGCTCTCACGTCAAGCAGATTAAAAGGTCAGCTAAAGCACCACAAGCACAGCACCTTTGCTATTTTGATTGTTCTTCCAACACCTTAGATCCACCAGTGACTTGGCGCAGAGTGTGTTAGAGAGCAAAATAAAATAAGCAATGAAATTATGGGCCTTATTCTATTCAACGCACAGATGACGACATATAGAAATTCAGGTCCCTTGATGGAGAAAATGTTTGGGAGATGATGGGTGGATTAAGAAGATTATTCTGGGGAAGACAGAGGCGGGAAAGGGAGAGAGAGAGAGAGATCTAAAAACCACCACACAGGCCCATGTTGCTTATTCCGCCTATCCTACGATCCCGAGGCAGCATCTTTCCTCCCTCTTGGCTAACTGCAAGACCTCAGGGAGGTGTAGCCCAAGGAAAGTGGGTCAGTAGGCTGGGAGAAGGGGGACAGAGCTTCAGTCGGTTCTCGAGACTGTGCCCTCTGTAGGAGTTGCCCGCAGACACAGAGCCTGGCTGCTCCAGTTTCGCGGAATTGCCTTTTCCTGTTAGAACCTGATCCCCCAGCCCCCCGGGTCTGCACCGACCCTTCCTCGCCAGGACCCTGCCCTCTTCTCTCGCTGCCAGCAGCTCTTCTTCGCAGGGCTGCGCTGTGATTTGGGGGCCTCTGCGGAGCTCCCTGTTTCTCCAGCAAGGTCTCACTTGTGCACAGCTGCAGGCGATGTCTCTGCCCCCGTTTAGTCTGATTCTTCCTGTGTCGGTTCACCAACCTTCTCTTCAAAGGGAAAGCTCCTCAGAAGGGGACCTATTTCCAGCATGCCTGCCAGTGCGGCTGCAGTGGGGAAACTGGGCTCCGTTAACACTGTGGGTGCCAAGTTTCTGCCCGGGCATGCAGCCCTGAGCCCCTTGTAGGTAGATCTTAGTCCTCTCCACCCAGCAGGGACACTGCACGGGGCACTGTGCTTCTCACACCCTGAGGCCATTCAAAAATGCCCAAACCTTAGCCAACTGCTGGACTGCGGGGAGGGGGACAAATTACCCCCTAGTGATGGCTGTGCAGAAAGAAACAGCGAGACCTGGGGCGGTGCAGGTAGGTGGGGGACGGCAGGCGTCACCTGGGATGTGGGGAGTGGGGTGTTCCTCTCTGTACCCCCAGGGTGGGGGCATGTGCTCCACCTGCTGCTGCATTAGCAGCCAGAAGTCCAGAGACCAGGGCGATGTAGACACTGTCTCCTTTTGCCAGCCTTGGGGTCTGAAGGTCTTTAAACTAGAAATCTGTAAATTTCTTCCTGTGTCTTTCACTAATCCAAGGATTTAAAATTTTTTTTTTTTCTTTTGACTTTCAAGCTTGGAATGGTGGTGGGGGAGAGAGAGAGAGGAGAGAGATAGACTGCATGTCCTTTATTTTACAGCTTTTATTTGGAAAGATTTTGCAGCTGAGATATTATGAGAATGTGCCTGGCACATTTTTTTTTTCTAGTTGGGAAAAGAAATTACACCTACCTTTGCAGTAAGGAATCCCCCCCTCCCCACTACCTCTCTAGAGAAAGACTGGCCGGCAAATAACTCCTACATTAATAGACCAATCGTGGCTACATTTCATAGCATGGAGGTTTCCCTGTGAAACCTCGATCACATTTGGCTACTGCAGTGGGGCCTTAAAGGCAGCAACTAATGTGGTGTTCCAGCAACCGTTTTCCCACCTCTAATCTCTTTATTAAACCTGTAAGTGGAAGCTGTGCTCCTCTGGGTCGGAGCAGGGCTTTGAGATCGACTTCCATGTTTTCCTTTGGTTCTTTAGTGGAGATTCAAAGACCCCGCATTGCCTCACGAGATGCATTTGTTGGTTCAGGTTTCACGTGAAAGCGAGCCATCTCGCTGACTTGCGGAGCCCTGTGGTTTTGAACCAGGGCTTTGGAGACGAGGCCTGCGAGGGTTCCTCACGCCAGGCGCTTCACGGAAATCTGCAGCTGCAGTTTGCATTTCGGCTTTCCTGCGAACTTGCCGCTCGGCTCCAGTTTCTTGGGGCCCAGGAGATGGCTCAGCAGTTAAAGGCACTTGTTTGCAAAGCCTGCTGGTCCAGGTTCAGTTCTCCAGGTATTCACGTAACGCCAGCTGCAAAGTGCTGCATGCCATGGATCTGGATTGCATTTGCAGCTGCAAAGGACCCTAGCATGTACACACACACACACACACACACACACACACACTTACATACACATGCACACATACCACACATGCATGCAAAATATTTTAAAATTTTTATTTTTCTCTGTGTG
Source organism: Dipus sagitta (assembly GCA_036346955.1). Lineage (NCBI taxonomy): Eukaryota > Metazoa > Chordata > Mammalia > Rodentia > Dipodidae > Dipus > Dipus sagitta. The sequence goes on along the minus strand of CM070778.1, from coordinate 130,347,131 downwards.
TGTGTGTGTATGTATGCATGTATACGCACAGAGAACAATGTCAGGTGTTCTCCTTGGATACACTGTTCATCTCTTTTTGAGATAGGGTGTCTCAGTGCTCTGAGCCTCACCAATTAGTCCAGAGTGGCTGGCCTTTGAACTTCAGCTATCTGTCTATCTGTCTGTATCTGCCTCCCTAGCCCTGGAATTACAGATATACTCCACCCTGCTGACTTAAAAACAAATTATTGACTTCTTTTTTTTATAAAAAGGTTGCACACATAGATACCCTCTCCTCTGCACCAGTTCTGCTGAGGGTCTTCTGTGGGGTTATAGGTCTCTGCGGGGATGGGGGGGATCATGGTGCTCAGGCTATTTCCACCCACCCGAGGCTCTTACAATCTTTTATTTTTATTTATATTTATTTATTTATTTGACAGAGAGAAAGAGGGATGGAGAGAGAATGGGTGCGCCAGGGCCTCCAGCCACCGCAAACAAACTCCAGATGCATGTCCCACCTTGTGCATCTGGCTAACTTGGGTCCTGGGGAATCGAGCTGGGGTCCTTTAGCTTTGCAGGCAAACACCTTACCTGCTGAGCCATCCCTCCGGCCCGGCTCTTGCAATCTTTCCTCCACCACTTCTGCTATACTCCCTGAGTCTTGGCGGGCCAGACAGAGATCTGATTTAGTGTTGCTTTCTCTGTAGACTCCGGCCCTCTGCTTATATGAGGTTTATTTAAGTGACCACAGTGCCTGTCACCAGTTTTCCTGGAACCAGCTGGTTTTCAGGCTAGCCATGAGAGCAGTATTCATGTCACTGCGTCCTCTGTAATCACTTCTAGATCCTGGGCACATGAGGTGAAGGTGGCCCATCTCCTGGTAGATAGTCCATGGTGACATGTTTTATTTATGCATTTCTTTTTTTTTTTTTTTTGATTTTTCAAGGTAGAGTTTTACTCTAGCCCAGGCTGACCTGGAACTTACTCTGTAGTCTCAGGGTGGCCTTGAACTCACGGCAATCATCTTACCGCTGCCTCCTGAGTGCTGGGATTAAAGGCGTGCATCACCACACCTGGCCCAATGCCAACATTTTTGATGTAGCTTCTGGATTTTGAACTCAGGTCTTCATGTTTATAAGGCAAGTACTTTACTGATTGAGCTATTTCCTTAGCCCAGTGAATAAAAAAATATTTCCTGATATTTAACCCAAAGCTGTCTCACAACTTCCAAAAATCTGTTGCTCTGACAGCTGAGGCACACCCATGCTATTGTTTGCCCAGGATCACCTCATGCCCTTACAGCCTGGCCTTCCCCAGACGAAAGAAACTGTGTCACCTTCTATTAAATTTATGCTGTAGTTCTTAGCTGGCTAAAATGCAAGAAGGAAATGTAAAACTCTTGGGCTTTCCTTTTCTTTTCCATTCTCCTTTCCAACTCTCGCAAAGGTGTCAACACATATGTTAGTGTTCAGCTGGGGAGGTCACAGTTTTGATTCATGATGGCCATAGTTGACACCATAAGCTTGGATTTACCGCTTCTTGTAGATCTGGCTGATCGTGACATGGCCAGACCAAAGGAAGCCTTGAGACTGTTCAACCTATCTGTTACACCTGTGTCTGCTCTCCCAACCCATGTCCTGCTCTCCCATCCCCCTTCTTGCAAGAGAGTCAAGCATCATCTTTATTTATTTATTTATTTTAAAGATGATTTCTTTTTTAAAATTTTTTTCTTCATTTTTTATTTATTTATTTGAGAGCGACAGACACAGAGAAAGAGGCAGATAGAGAGAGAGAGGGAATGGGCGTGCCACGGCTTCCAGCCACTGCAAACGGAACTCCAGATGCGTGTGCTCCCTTGTCCATCTGGCTAACGTGAGTCCAGGGGAATCGATCCTCGAACTGGGGTCCTTAGGCTTCACAGGCAAGCGCTTACCCGCTAAGCCATCTCTCCAGCCCAAGCATCATCTTTAACTGCAAGTGCTGAAAAACATGTTTCTTTGTTTAAATAATAAAAAAGAATGAAGTCAGTTGGCAACAGGTATGTGGACTTTGCCATGCCTGGAGTAGGAAATGGAGCCTGGAGACATGAGTGGACGCTTGTCCAGCCAAAATTGTACCTGCTGCCACCCAGGTGAGGGAAGTATTGGAAAGTGTAGCTGATGGTTGAAGTGACCACACAACTTCACAGGTGGCATATTCACTCTGGAGACCCCTCTAGTCACACAGAAAAATGAAGGAAGATAGGACATATGCATGGAGTACTGTCTAGGGCTAGGTACCTGGAGAAGTGGGAACAACTGATTTGGGGAAACATTGACCTTGTATGCATGACTGACCAGGCAAAGAGTGGTCCCATGAGTCAAAACAAACAAACAACAACAACAACAAAAAGAATAGCTGATGTCTCAGATACTTTTAAATAAGAGATCTACCGCCACAGTGTTATATGCATTCCGGTTGGAAATTTAAATATGGCAAAATAATGTTGATCTTTATTTTAAAAATATTTTTAAAATGTATTTTATTTATTTCTTTGATAGAGAGAGAGAGAGGGAGAGTAAGAGAGAGAGAGAGGGAGAGAATGGGCACACCAGGGCCTCCAGCCACTGCGAACAAACTCCAGAAGCATGCGCCCCCTTGTGCATCTGGCTTACGTGGGTCCTGGGGAATTGAACCGGGATCCTTTTGCTTTGTAGGCAAATGCCTTAACCACTAAGCCATGTCTCCAGCACCTATTTTAAAATATTTATTTATTTATCTGCATGCAGAGATAGATGAAAGATAGATAAATAGATAGATAGGTGGACAGATCCATCAATCGATCGATCGATTGTTAGGTAGGTAGATAGAGATAATAAGAACACCAGGTCCTCTCGCCACTGCAAACGAACTCCAGATGCATATTCCACTGTGTGCATCTGGCTTTACATGGATGCGGGGCAATCAAACGTAAACTTGCCGCACCTGTGAGTATGACGGCACATCTGCTTGAGTATAATGACTATGAAGTTGAAGAACATTTTTGTATTTAAATAGGCATGCTTATCTCAACATTCTTTATTAATAAAATGCATTTCCGTGTCAAAAAAACAAAAAACAAAAGCCTGGGTCATTAGGGTTTGTAGGCAAACACTTTAACCACTGTGCAACCTCTCTAGCCCGAATCATGGCTAATGTCACCAACTTGTCATGATATTTAAAGTCGCCATGGAAACAAATCTCTGGGCATGTGTTTGAGGGGTCACCCAGGTGAGGCTAACTACGGTGAGAAGACCCTTACTGTGGGCAGTACATGGTCAGGGGTTCTGGAGAAAGCGGCTGAGCACAGGCATCCGTTGCTCTCTGCTTCTGGACTCTGGACACGACGTGATCAGCCACCTCCCGCCACCACACCTTTGTCACTGTCTCCCCTCAAGCTGCAAGTTGAAGCAAGCCCTTCCTTCCTGAAGCTGCCTCTTGTCACTTCCTCACAGCAATGAGAAAAGTGACTAGTAAAGTCAAAGTGAGCCTCGCTTTCAATTACTTACAGTGCAAAAATCTCTGCTGCTGCCGGAGAGATGCTATGGACACATCAGGCATCCCTTATGCTTCTGGTCCTGAGCCCTATTTAAAGTGAAGGTCCCACACGGTATGTTCAGATGATTGGTTTCTTCCTGGTAAAATACGTTCTAAAGACTCTGAGGTAAAATCCTTTATCTGCTTGTCATTAAACATAGTAGTTGTGGGCTAGAGACGTGGCTCAGTGGTTAAAGGTGCTTGCTTACAAAGCCTGCTGTCTCTGGTTCAATTCCACAGGACCCGTGTAAAGCCAGATGCACAATGTGATGCATCCGTCTACAGTTGGTTCACAGTGTCAAGAGAGCCTGACATACCCATTCTCTCTCTGACTCTTCCTCTCCATCTCTCTCGTTCTCACATAGATAAACTTGTTTTTTTTTTTTTTTTTTTTTTTTTTTTTTTTTTTTTTTTACAGAGATGGTAGTTGCGAAGTAAGTTCTAGTTTTGAGGTTTTGATGGCTGCTACAAATCTTACAATTGCTATTTTTTGTCAAGCCAGATTTCATTTGGAGTCATCATTTCCTGTCTTGATCTTATGATAAACAGGGTGCTTCTAATTCTTCCTTTTGGTTCTGAAAGTTTCTACATTGATAAAACCTTTCACAGCTCTTTCTAATAAAACACTTGATAAATGAAACATATTACCCTTGGCTCAAAACTTTTAAAAACTCCTGAGCCTTGCTATGGAAAACAAGAAATCCAGTCTTCCGTGGAATATAGAAATAACCTGTCCCCAAATCTTGGATGTCTTGTCGGGCGATCCAAGTAGTATCGTGCTTGTTTTTGTACCGAGGCAAAATATAATTCTTTAATTTTTATGTTATTTTCATTTATTTATCTATTGAGAGACAGAGAGAGAGAGAGAGAGAGACAGAGAGAGCGAATGAGGATGGGTGTGCCTCTAGCCACTGCAAATGAACTTTAGACGCAAGTGCCCCCTTGTGCATCTGGTTTAAGTGGGTTCTGGGGAATCCAACCTATGTCCTTAGGCTTCACAGGCAAGTGCTTTAACTGCCTAGCCATCTCTCCAGCCTACCAAATCTACTTCTTATTTTTTCATTTTTTTTATTAACAACTTCCATGATTGTAAACAATATCCCATGGTAATGCCCTCCCTCCCCCTTTCTCCTTTGAAACTCCATTCTCCATCATATCTCCTCCCCATCTCAATCAGTCCCTCTTTTATTTTGATGTCATGATCTTTTCCTCCTATTATGATGGTGTTGTGTAGGTACTGTCAGGCAATGTGTGATATTGGATATCCAGGGCATTTTGTGTCTGGGGGGGAGCACGTTTTAAGGAGTCCTACACTTCCTTTGGCTCTTAAATTCTTCCACCACCTCTTCTGCAATAGCCTTGGAAGGTGTGATAGAGATATTGCAGTGCTGAGCACTCCTGTCACTTCTTTCCAGCACCATGATGCCTTCTGAGTCATCCCAAGGTCACTGCCATCTGAAAAGAGAAGATTCTCTACCAAAAGTGAGATTAGCATTAATATAAGGGTATGAACATTAAGAGAAGTGCTTACTGGGCAGTTTGATAGGCATAATATATACATTTAGCCAGACAGCAGCAGACATTACACCCCTAGGGCTCACGACTACCCCTGTTTTAAGTTTTCAGTATCAGGGATGTATTCCCTCCCATGGAGAGGTCCTCTAGTCAAATTAGCAGGCAGTTGGTTTCCACCATGGCAGGTGTGCCACTATTGCACCCGTTGGCTCATTTGGCCTGGCTGGCTAAATATAAGGTTTGCAGTGTCCACTGTTAAGTATCTTCACTGGTGATTTCACTCTCTCCCATTGAACTGCATGCAGAATGGCTTCTTTCAGTTTTCTGTCAGCTGGTCTACATGCGTGGTGCTGGTGCTACATGCATGAGAGTAAGTTCCTTAGGTAGGAGACAGAACAGCGAACAACAGTAGTCACTGCAGATTTCAGGACATGTACTGAAGCTGGGAGGCACAGGCCACTGCTCCAGAGAACTATGGTGATGAGTTTGTGTGTGGAAAACCTGATTAAGATAGGCTTGTTGGGCTGGAGAATTGCTCAGTAGTTAAGGTGCTTGCCTGCAATGCCTAATGGCTGGGTTCAGTTCCCCAGTGCCCAGGTAAAACCAGACGCACAAAGTGGTGCATACGTCTGGAGTTCATGTGCAGTGGCTAGAGGCTGTGGCACACAATGCTCTCTCTCAATAAGTAAATAAATATTTTAAAATAAGATAGGCTTGTCAGGGGAGCCTGGGCAGTGGCATCCAGTGACACCACTGTGAGTGGCACAAAGCTGGCTCTTCGCACAGGCGATGAGACTAATGACAACAGCGACGGTGACGACAAAGAAGGGGAGGAACGCCGTGGAGCTGGCTCGGTTAGTAAAGCGTGTGCTTCACAAGCACGAGGACTTGAGTTCGATCCCCAGCACTCAGGTACAAGGGCCAGGCATGGGCAGAGCTGACTGAAGAGACAGGAGGATCCTTGGGCTTCATTGACTAGCCAGGTTAGCCTAATTGGTGAGAATCAGGCTAATGAAAGACCCTGTCTCAAAAAAAAAAGAAAAAGAGTGGACAACATTACTGAGGGTGACACCTGAGGTTGTCCTCCGGCCTCCACATGCACATGCACGTCTATGCCCACGCACTCACTTACACACGAGAACCCGCCCATTCACACACACATACACAAACATATACATGTGTGCACACACACGTAGAGGAAGAGGATGAAGAAGGGGATGAGTAGGAGGAATAAAGCAAGGGGAATAGAAGGAGGAGGGTGATCCATGCATGTATCTATGGTGACGACGAGCTTGGTCACCAGGGGATCTAAGGAAGGGCTGGGCTGGAATGAGGAGATGGTGTTAAAGAAGTGGGCAAGTCATGAGAGCTTTTGCAAGCCATTTCAAGATCTGACCTTTTCCTCAAAAGCGAAGAGAAGCTCTGCTCTGCAGACATTTAAGCAGAAATGTGTGTGTGTGTGTGTGTGTGTGTGTGTGTGTGTGTGTGTGTAGAGAGAGAGAGAGAGAAAGAGAGAGAGAATATGAATGGGAGAGAGAAGGCCATTCATTAAGGGCTTTAACCTTAGAAGTACGAAGTATGGGCTCAGCCTTGAGGGGTGCCATGGAAGGATAACTTGCCTGCAGAGGTGGTGGGAATGAGGGCCTATCTGCTTAGAACTTGGTCTTTATGCCTATTAGGAATTGGGGCAGACGAGGTAAGAGTCCTGTGGGGAGCTCACTGTCGGGCACCTGGAGGTGGGGTGGTTTGTGTTTCCAAGAAGCTGAAGTCAGGAATAAAGACTGTGATGGGATGGAACCAGCAGCCTGGATCTGGAGTCGCTTGCAGTTTGCCCCTGGTCAATTGTAAAGTTTCTTGGCATTAGGACTAGGTGACTCTAGGGAGAGGGACAGCTATCTCTGGAGGAGGAAATGATGTGCATATAGCAGACTGATCAGTGAGAAACTATGGAGAGAGAGAGAGAGAGACCAGATGGAGGAAGATGGGACTGGGCTGCAGTTCACACCAGAATCCCATCTTTTGTTGCTGCCCACCGGCTTCCTCAAACCTTACGTGAGGATCAAGGCTTAGGTGAAGAGGTACAGTGGATCCCTTCTTGGCCTTAAAAGGGATCTACTTTTTGCGTTCACTTTCCATTGCCCTTAGACAAAGGCTTAGGCCAAATGATAACCCAGTGAAGAGAAGGCTTGTGCCCTACAGTGTCATGTTTATCTGGTCAACCTCTACGGTTATTCCTCATTAGATCTACAGGTAACTGGGGGTGGGGGTAAGGGGGTGGGGATGGAGTTGTGTTTCTGGCTGCCGATTATGAAGGTGAAGAGAGCCAACCTTCTCTGGATGTCTGTGGGTGATGCAAAAGTTATGGCAGCAAGAGGGAGCTTACGGATGGAGAACAGCGAATCCTTTGCAGAACTCCATCCAATTTGCCGTGTGTATTCTAAAATGAAATTTCTTCCCCATCCCTTGAAGAAATTGTAAGTAGAATATGAGATTTTCCTCTGATGTATAGAACTGGATGTTGGGGAAGAGCTGGCATTAGTTGGGATGTTTTCTCTGACTTGAGGGAGCCACAAATCGCCGTGAAATCAGTGTGAAAGTGTGAAATCACTAAAGTGTGAAAGGAAGGGTGTGGTCCAAATGCTTGCCTATGCATCTTGTTTTGTTTTGATTTCTTTTTACAGAATTTTAAAATTTCATTTTTATTTATTTATTTGAGAGAGAGGAAGAGAAAAAGAGGGAGAGAGAGAGAGAGAGAGAGAGGGAGAGAGAAAGGGTGCGCCATGGCCTTTGGCTGCTGCAAATGAATTCTAGACACATGTGCCACCTTGTACATCTGGCTTATGTGGGTCCTGGGGAATCAAACCTGGGTTCTTTGGCTTTGCAGGCAAGTTACTTAACAACTAAGACATCTCTCTAGCCCCTTGTTTTGATTTCTTTTTAGTTGCCTACAGTTTTTGGTTACTTAAGAGGCTGTGAGCATAAAAATTGTAGATTATCTTTCATTTATGAAAGAAAGGACTCTGGTATGGCCAGGACCCTGGCACAGTACTCCGTAATTACATTATAGTTCATAATTGTTCAGAGCTGGGTTATTTGTCCAATTCCATCACACATGATTATTTCCTTCTATTCCTTGAAAATTGGATGTGGCTCTTATCAGTACTTGCACAGCCATAGGAAGCGGCCTGAGTTTTTCAGGCCCTCACACTTAGAGAGAATTTTCACGTATCTAAAAATACCAGGCCTGGCACTGTTTGTTGAACACTATTACTGTACAGCCTTCTTTTCAACTCAACCAAGTCCTCGCTATGGAAAGCATAGGTTACAATGAACAGAAACCCATAGATAGGGGGCAGGACAGCTGGCCAATATCAGTTGGAAAACATCTCAGTGTTCATTGTGTGGGGTCAGCAGATGGGGTTCTTGGCCAGCCTGTGACTTCTGAAGGTGGGCATGCAGGAAAACCACCTTCTTGGAGTTTCTCAAGGGCCCCTCAGCCTTGCCGTGCAGTGCATGGCTGGGTGTGCTTGTGCAAGGAGAGTGAATAGCAGAGGAGGCTGGGATCAGAGGGGAGGTGGGCCCGCACAGCACAGCACTTAATGCCTGTGCTTGTGGGCCCTGGGATGGGCACTAAGTGCTTGAGTACAAATCTGCTTTACACTCAGCTTAGGATGGATGTAGAGTGGACACTGTCCTTGTCCACAGGAAAGGATGGCTGTAGAGTGGACACTGTCCTTGTCCACAGGAAGGTGACTATGACTCGTGTCACCAGTGCAAGTGAGAGACTTCTCCATGTCCCCAGACTTTGTCTCAGGCTCTATGTCTGGTGTTCTTCCCACTGTTTGTGCTCCCTAATTATAGTCTTCAGAATGTGCTTTCTAGCTCTTGACCTAAGCCTTGATCCAAAGAATAGGCTGAGATATTTGGCTTTGAACTTCCGTGGACATCAGAAGATGTTGCCAGAGGAGAACAGGAAGAGACAGGAAGTTTAGAGACTTGATCAAACTGTTTTCTTGAGTATGTGATGGAGGGGGTGGGGAGGATTTACCCCGTGGCTGGAGATATGCAGGCCCTGAGACCTATACTTTGGCTTGAGGTTGTATCCTTTGACTTCATCCAAAGGCATCCTTATAATGTCACTAAGGATGCAAAACAAAAGCAAAAACACCCAAACTGTGTTTGTTTTGCACATGAGTGTGTGTGTGGTATGCATGTCTGTGTGCTCTTGTATCTCCCATGCACTCGTGTGAGGCTGGGACACTCACTTGCATTGTTGGGAACCCAGTGTCCCACTCCATTGCTCTTCCACCCGTTCTTATTGGAGCTGGAATCTCTAACTGATACTGGAGCTTGCTGTTGTTGGCAAGCCCAGGTGATTCCATGGTCTCTTTAGTCTTTTAGTCTCTTTAGGACTGGGGTTATAGGTGCATGTCGCCACACCCACCTGCTAGATGGGAACTAGAGATTCAAGCCATTGATTTCAGGCTCCTTCAGGCCTTCATGCTTATGCAGGAAGCTCCATCCTTGTGTATATTTTTGAGCAAGCAAGGAAAAAGGCCATTCTATTTTAAGTAAAGATCAACTAGATCTTCTCATATTAAAAAAACAGATATAGTTTTAAACACAATACTTGTATGTAAGTATATATATATATATATATATATATATGTATATATATATACACACACACACACACGCACACACACACACACACACATATAACAGAGAAAGAGGCAGATAGAGAGAGAGAGAGAGGGAAAGAGAGAGAGAGAGAGAATGGGCATGCCAGGGCCTCTAGCTACTGCAAACAAACTCCAGACACATGCACCCCCTTGTGCATTTGGCTTACGTGGGTACTAGGGAGTCAAATCTGGCTCCTTAGGTTTTGCAGGCAAGCCTTAAATGCTAAGCCATCTCTCCAGCTCAATACTTGTTATTTTAATGTTCACCTTTTGGTTCGAATGTTCTTTACAACCATAATCTTGTTAAAAATAGGAATACCAAGATTCAAAAAATGGTTCCAAGGTAAGGATTTGTTTTAAAATCTCCTTGTGTATTAATCCATACAAATAACAAACATAAACAATGTCAAAAAGCAAGAATAACAATCAGGCATTTAAATCTTCTCTGTTATTTCAGCTAGGAGAAAAAGCCTTTCTACATTTCTTTTTTAAAGAAAAAGGCATTCCCAAGTGAGCAGCCACAGAAATTACTGGAAGCGTCGCACACTGGCTTTCATGGGTTTACATGTGCATTTCAATTTCTGACGTAGTTCCTTCTGCTTTCCATCACTACACCCCAGTTTCTGTCTTTTCTGACTGGGGTTGCCTTTGTGGCTCTTCACTCATGAGAAAGACATCGGTTTGCTCATAGCAGCTCATTCTGTTTGACAGTCATGGCTGGTGGAACCTTCTAGGCTGCACTTTGCATTCCTTCTTCCGTCTCCATTTTACCAAGAGTGGAACTGTTCCTTTGTGATAGGAAGAGGTAGGTAGAAAATAAAAACCTGGAAGGGGTCCCAGTTCTTCCTTCTTGCCCGTTTAATCCACGGAGAGAAGCCAGAGGAAAAAACCCGCCTCCTCTTGTCTTGGAAGGATGTTGGCTTCCAAGTCACTTCACTAAGAATGAGTAGCACACTTGTAGCTTTTATGGATTCTTGACTGTACGGCTTGGGGATTGCACATCTGGCCAGTGCCCTAGTGGCTGTTGCCTGGTCCCCAGCCCCACTTGTCCAGTACCTGCCATGCTAACTCCTTGACCAGCCCACAGGGTTTTGGCCAGGTCTGTCTGATATGATAGCGTGGTGGATCGCTCCAGTATCCCCTTCTTCACCATGCTCCTCTCTTTGAATTAGAAGTGACAACTGAGAATGAACACAGATCTTCTGGCAGAGAGCCATGCATCTCTTCCTCTTGCCTGCCAACAGGAAGAGTGGTGAATTAGGACAGAAACAACTAAGACATTATGTCCCAGGTAAGACATTATGCTTATACACATATACAGGCCACTGTTTCTTAGTAAGAGATGCCTGTTAGGATCGTGGCTATTCTGGTGTGGGCCACTCTATATTGAGTCCAAATCTCCACAGGGCCCTCACGGTCAGAAGATATTGCAGCGGTGTTGAGACACGTCTCTGTTGAGAGCCACTGGTTAGGAGAGAATTAGGTGGAGCTATTTGAGGTCAATGACAACTGGGATGGATGTATTTCCTCAAGATTTTTTTTGTCTCGCAGGGTACCATGGTGCCACTCAGAGTGATTGTCACAGTAGGAAGGTAGACAAGTTGGTGTTCAAGCAAATTAGCGTGCACAAGAGTCCTGTCTTCCTCCAACATACAGAGGAAAATTGCCAGATGCCTTCCTGGGTGGGTAAGGGCAGTGCCAAAAGTCTGGGCTGGCCCATGGCAGATGACTCTAGTTCTGGCTCTGCTGTTGTTTGGCCGAAAGACATGCTCACTTGATAGCTCTGAGCCTCGCCTTCTAGCTTGGCAGAAGATGAGATATGATGGTAAGTAAGACCATTTGAGGTTTAAGGTGATTTTGAGTTCAACTTCAAAAAAAATTATTTTATTACTTAATTATTGATTTTTATTTATTTGCAAGCAGAGAGAGATAGAGAGGGGAGAGAGAGAGAGAGAATGTGTGTGTCAGGGCCTCCAGCTGCTGGAAATGATCTCCAGATACAGGCAACACTTTGTACATTTGGCTTTAGGTGGGTACTAGGGAATCAAATCAGAGTCGTTAGGCTTTGCAGCCAGGGCCTTAACCATTGAGACATCTCTCCAGCCCCACATTTCTTAGTTTTGTACGTGTATGTGTCTTTGGTGTGTGTATGTATGTTCATACGTGTGTGGGCCCATGTGTGTCTGTGTGTGCATTTAGAGACCAGAGGCTGATGTCAGATGTCTTCTTCCTCAATTGCTCTCTACCTTGTTTTCTGAGACAAGGTCCTGCATAGAGCCTGGCGCTTGCTGATTTTCTGGGACTAGTTAGCCAGCAAGGCCCGGGGATCCTTCTATCTCCACTTTCTCAGTGTTGGCATTGCAGGTACACTATACCAACCTGGCATTTTACTTGGGTGCTGGAGATCCACTCTCAGATCCTCATGTTTGCCCTGCAAGTGTTTTACCAACTGTGCAATCTCCCCAGCTCCTCAAAACATTTCTTAAAAACAATATTATTTGAATAACCTAGTCTCATCCTAGATTGTACAATAGCGAAATAAGACTAGAAAACTTCGCAAACTCATGACCATGTCATCCCAAGTTAACTCTACATGCAAACTCCTATAACCTTTGTATAAAGAGAAGCACACAGAGATGCATGTGTACACAGCATAAAAACATAGGCATGCCATATATATATATATACACACACACACAGAAAGGCAGTTGTATCTCATACTATCTTGTAATATGTTACCTTAAATAACATAGGAGGAGCCCAGGGGGACCTTTCCATGCCACAGAGTGCACATTTGACAACTTTAATGTGGGGACAGATAGACATTGGTTTCAGTCCAGCCTTGGATCCCACCTCAGGGATTTCTACTCACTAGCTCTGTACCAGCAAGTAACTTTATTTTTCTCAGTCACAATTTTCCTCCATGGAAAATAGGTATCAGAGTAACATCCATTTTGTGGATATTTTTAGGGTTACATTAGACACCATATGTTAAATCCATAGTTCAGTCCCTGGCCTATGAAATAGTCTAATAAGTTTTCAAGAAAAATGCTGCATATAATTTCATTTGACCAATCATCTCTTACTGCAGTTTTAGATTTCTCTTTGCTATTAACATGGTGACTCACTGATCATGTTCTAGGTAAATGTGTATTTGTGTGCATGCTTAGGACATTCTTAAAAGAACAGTTGCTGAGCTGAAGGGCATGTCCTCTTCAGAGATGTTAATAAACAGGACCAAGCTGACCTATGGAAAGGTTAGAGCAGTCTATGAGACTGGCCGTGTTCTACATCTAGGAGATATAGATGTTAAAACATAATCGGTTTCTCCTCCTTTTTTCTACTTTTACTGAAGATTTTTTTTTTCTTTTTTTTTAGTGAGGTAAGGAAGATTTGGCTTGGAACTCACTGCATAGCCCAGGTTGGCTTTGAACTTCTGGCCATCTTCTCACTCCACCTCTGGGGTGCTAGGATTGTAGGTGTTTGCCATCAAAGTAAGCTCAGTGTCAGCCTCTTTGATGTTGATTTGTCAGAATATGTTTCGGCTAAGAACCCTTGCTGTCATGTCTTAACGCCTGAGAGCCAGCTGCACACCTAGTTCTGGGGTAATGCTGGTGGTGAGCAAGATGGTTCTCGACTTTGCTCTTGTGATGTAATATTGCAGTCTGGAAAACGGGTATGAAATAAACCCAGAAAACCTACCACCAAGGAATATTATCAGGCCTCCTAGGTAGTTAGATGGACTTCATTCTGAAAGGTTTGTGAGGGTGGAGGTGAGTGAGGAATTATTGGGGAAAAGAATGGGCCAGGGATAGATGTGAGTTCTAGAAGGGTAGGTTGGAAATAATTTTTCTCCTCCTTGGTTCTTTATTTATTTAAAATTTAAAAATTTTAAATTAAATTAAAAATTTTAAATTATGGTTGCTGTAGACATCTGCTATGGGTTGCATATGGCTTGAGTGCGTCTCCCAAATGGTTATGTATTGACATTTAATCCCAGTGTGAGGTCTTCAGTGGGTGGTGACGTCAACTGTGTATGGTATGGGGTCTTTGGCAAGTTCTCAGCATTAGTTAAGGCATCAGGGTGAAGCTCCCACGACTGAATAATCATGGCTCTATGAGGAGAGGGACACATGTTCACTTGCTGGCTCTTGCCACATGATGGCATGTGCCACCTTGAGACTCTGACAACAAGAAGGCCATCTCCAGAAGTGGCCTCTTGACTTTGGACCTTCAGAACTTTCTGAAGCAACCCAGTCTCAGACGTTTCATTATGGTAATGAAAACAGACTAGCACAACATCACGAGTTTTTAAAGTTAATATAATCTACTAATACTGATTTTCTAACTTTGTTGTTTTACTCAGAAGGTCAATCTCTGAGGTTTTTTCATTTTTGAAATTACTTAGACCCCCTTCATCCCTGTTGAGACAGTCATACATTTAAAATAAACATCAAAGACTGTGCTTTGCTATGGTGTTATGGGGATGGGATCATGGACAGGAAGACTAACCTTTTTGGTGAGCTTTTAAAACCTGTGTTCTGAGCTGGAGAGATGGCTTAGTGAGTAATAGGGTTTGCTGTGTAAGAATGAGGGCCTGAGAGGGCCTGATTCATCCTGAGTTTGATTTCTACACAGCCACATAAACAGCTCGGCATGGTCTTACATGCTGATAATCTTGTGGAAGGCAGAGGGTGGTCACTTGTGAGAGACTTCGTCTCAGGGAAACATGCAGATGAGCAATAGGGGATACCCAACATTTCCTTTGAACTCTGCGCAAGTGGATAGGGGGCACATGCATTGCACATATGTGCGTGCAACACACACACACGCCACAATAAAAAACACAACCCAACACAACAAAACAACATAAAACATCAAACTTGTATGCTCCATGAAGCATACAGTTCTGGGATTCAGGCAATAAAAACTTGATAGGAGGGAAACTGTTTTTATTTTTAGGTTAATGGTGAAAGTGAAAGGTGTTCTCCCCATTTTCTTTCCTCAGCTGTTTGATTTGTAGAACCCCACGTTCTTAGCATATACCTCTATATCCCCAGGTTACTTGGTGGTGGTATAAGCAAGTTTCTCTCAAACCTGTTCATGCTAAGATGTGAATGACTAAAAGAGATATCTGTCCCTACCCTATTTACACCCTAACTGAGCCTCATAAGTGATTAATACTTACACACGTGTATGCCAGGCACCATGAGCAATATATATATATATATATATATATATATATATATATATATATATATATATATACATATACATATAAACAAGTCCTTACTTGCATAAGTAGACCTACTAAATAAAGCTACATTTTAAGAAAGATGTTGAGGGTTAAGTATAGCTAGTGGCTAAGAGGCAGAATACCAGGTTTGAGATTCTGGTTCTGACACTCACCAGCTGTGTGATTGATTGAAATAACCTAAGGGTGGAAATATTTCTTTTGTAGGTTATGGTTTCCATCGCTCATGGTGGGGGAGACATGGGGGTGAAGCTCAGACTGTGGTGGTGGGCGTGTGAAGGAGAGGCTCTTCATATCCTCCTGGAACAGGAAGTGGAGAAACTATGACAAGAACCAGGGGCTGTCAAAACCTACCCCCCAGGTGACCTATTTCTACCAGCCAGGCCCAGCTTCCTAGATTCCACCACCTGTCAGGATAGCGCCCCCAGCTGGGGAACAAGCATTCTGCACATGAGCCTGTGGGGGTCATTTTAAATTAGAATGATAACATTTCATCATTGGCTCCCCAAGCCTCCTGTGTTAAAACCTTGTTCTTCAGCTGGTTAATTGGAGAGGCTGTGGGATCTTTGGGAAGTGGGACCTATGTGGTGATTGAAGGTCACCTGGGAGTGGGGTAGGCTTTGGAGGTTACATGAGCCCTTGGTTCCTGTTGCACTGTCTGTTTCCAGTCCACCAGGGCATGAGTAGACTCTACTACATGGCATGATGGACTGAACCCTCTGAAACCAGGACCCAACATGAATCTTTCCTTCCTTAAGTTGTTTCTGTCAATGAATGATTCATTAAATATATGGTGCCCAGAACACTAGCTGACATCTAACAAGTGCTCAATTTACAATGGTAATTCTTTTTTTTTTTTTTTTTCTTCCAACCAAGGACCTTTTCCTGGAACAGTTAGACAGCTAGGCTCCTCTCCTTACTCAGGCTTTGTGGATTTCAATACTTTCTTCCTCTTCTTGTTACTTTCTTATCTCTATTTACTTATTACTCACCTACTTTTCAGACTTTGCTTAGGCATAGCTCCTTCCTTAGTTCTCTTACTCTCTCTCTCTTTCCTGTCATTCCTCTCTTCCTGCACTACTTTAATCCCTGGGCTTCATCTGTCCCCATTTCCTGCTTGATTCTCAAATTCTTATTTTCAGCTGGGCTTATTAGTACAAAACATCTGCACATGTTTTTTTTTTTTTTTTCCAGTTAAGATCTATTCAACTGTTTGTGGCAGTGATTAGAGCAAACACAGATTAAACTATCTTAAGTGATAAAGGAATTCCTTAACTAAAAGGTGCAAAACAAATAGCTTCAGGTATGGTTTGATCCAGAGGCTCCCATGATACAGCTAAAACCTGTTTTCTCATCAGTTTGCTTTGCCTTTCTTAGCATTGGACCAACTTCCCAGGGCACCGCAAGATCCTACAAAGTGCTCAACCCCCTTTTTTTCCCCTCCTTTTCATCATGCTAGCTGGGGGGAGGGAGAGCTCCATTGACAGCTGCAGAAAAGGCTCAGTTCCACCAGGCTCTGCAGCGTTAGAGTCCTGCCCTGCTCTGTGAAAGGCTCTGCGGATCGGCGCTGACAGCAACGGCACACACTCGTAACAAATGGGCCCCTTTGCACGGAGTTTCCTCAAACACAATCACACCAGTACTTGGATCTCCTACACTTATGATTTTGAGGGGAAGTTTTATCATGGCTGGGAAGGCATGGCAAGCTCAGACAGCCAGGCATCACATCTCCACAGCAGCAGGGAGGAAGGACAGAGAGGGAGCCACAAACACCCAATGGGGCTGGGCAAATAAACCTTAAGTCTGCCTCCATTTACACACCTCCTCCAGCAAGACTCCACCTCGCAAAGGCTCTGCCAGCTGGGGACTAAATATGAAGTTCAGTCATAAACACATGACACTGTGGGGCACATTTTGCATTCCAACCACCACACCTGGATTTTTGTTGGTAAAGACACGATTCTACCACTTTCTGGGTCTGAAAAGCTCAGACTCATAGAGCCCCACAAACACGAGTGTATTCTAAAATACACTTGATGGAAGTTGAGGCCATCTTCATCTTTCCAGCTCAGGACTAGCCTCACTCTCTCTTGGGTTGGTTTCTTTGGACATTGGGGTCCCTAAAAATTTATCTGCTCACTTACTTTTAAGCAGTATGTCTTAGCTTCCATGTATATTTTATACAATATTTTGTATTATATTTCTACGGATGTTCTGACTTGCTTCTTCTCCCATGTTTTACAATCCAACTGGAAGGCACCGGAAACCTACATGGCATTTCCCAGGTCTCTTCATACCCCTCAGTGCAGACGTCCTTCAGTCTGGAGACTCAGTCAAAGATCCTATTGACTGAAGCAGCCCCAGACTCCTTGGAGTCTAGCTATGAGAGGATTCTGTCTGACAGTTTGGTCCTCATGGGACTTTGGACATACCTAGATGCTGACAAAATTGCCTGTTGACAGCATGTACTCTGGAATTGTGGGCACATGGGACATGAAAAGAAAAAATTCTGTGGTCAATTAGTTGAAGGAATGTTTCATCCAACAAGATTAGCATTGTCTTTATAGGTTTTCAGAGCCTGAGTATTACAGCATGTTTTGTAAATATGTAGTGGTGTTCTCTCATTGGCTTTGATCACAATCTCTCTTTTATAGACAAAATTTTCGTGGCAGTTATCAGCTGTGTTGGGTGTGGTAGAAGTTCTCCAGAGATGGAGTGATTTACATGATGAGCTCTGTCCTGTGCACATCTATGGGCTCCAGAAAGTTCTCCGCTCTATCAGATAGCCACACCTTGTACTAATAAGTGGTGGGATATAAATGGGGGGCATTAAGGTTGGGTTCCCAGCTAATAAGAGCATTGGGGGAACCTGTAGTAGGTGAGCCTAGTGGAGGGAGTTTGGGTTACTGATGATGTGTTCTTGAAGGTGGTATTGGGGCATTGGCCTTTTCTCTCTCTGTCTCTGTCACTTCTCTCTCCTTGTCTCATCTGAGCAGATGTACCAGCCGTGATGTTCTGATCCAAAGACAATGAGGCCAACTGACTATGGACTGAAACCTCCAAAACCATGAGCCAAAATAAACCATCCCAGTGTGTAAATTATTTATCACAGGTATTTTTGTCCCACTGACAGAAAGCTTACTGCCACAGCAGACTTCTTGGTTTTGTAATGTTTTAAAGCTTATGGAAGGCTCACATTCTAAAACACAGTCTTGGGTTGGCAGTCTTTGGAAGTCAGAGATAGTGTTTAATTTAGATGCCAGAAAGTAGGCATGATCATTTGCTAATTTGCTGAAATTTGAGAGGAAGAGTTTAGATATGTGCGCATTAAGTTCTCTCTCAAAAGAGATGCAGCTTAAAAATCAATGCTGTACGTAGGCGTTTCTACGGTCTACCTCTTTTCCTCAAAGAATCTGCTGCCCTTCTCTTACTAATTGACACTGTGTTATGTTGATATGATGTAAAGGTTTAGTAATAAAGAGGCATTAAGCTCTTTTCATTCCCTGCACACAGTTTCTTTTCACTAAGCTCTTGCCTATATTTTCTATTATGGATTTCACTATTTGGTAACAATATCTGCAGATTGTGAGGCGGCCAGTGAAGAAGAGAGAAGGTGTTGTTTATTTATCAGAATGGCTAGGTCGATGCCTGAAGAGTGGTGGTAATGTCAAGTACCTCTGGTGAGTAATTTTTGTGGCCTTTCATGGAGAAAGAAGAGCCTCATTTAAAAATAAGTAATTATTGAAATTGAATGAGAAGAGGAGGCATCTGGCTCTGTTCCCCTGCACCCTTTGGCAAGTGCAAGACCTGAAAAGGTCAAACTAATATCTCTAGGAGAGTCAATCCTGGTCAGTCCCGAGAAGCTAGGTGAGTGGTTTTATTGTCTCCCTTGTGTGTGTCTGTGGCTGGGCACATGGGCTTGCTAGAAAATAGCGTCTCAATTCAGACAAAGATTGGGAGCTAGAGTGGGGCTTAAATTTAGCCTTTCTTCTCAAATAAATCTGGTAGTTGGTATGTAGCCACCATTACTGACCAAGCATATCACCAGAAAGCTGAGGAAGGGCTGGAGAAATGGCTTAGCAGTTAAGGGGCTTACCTACATACAAAGCCAAAGGACCAAGGTTCGATTAACCAGGGACCCCGTAAGCCAGATGCACAAGGTGGTGCATGCATCTGTTCGCCTGCAGCAGCTAGAAACCCTGGCGTACTCATTCTGTCTCTCTCTCCCTCTGCCTCTCTCAAATAAATAAATAAAATATAAAAAAAATACTTTTAAAAGAGAAAGATGAAAAAATGAAGGTGGGATATATTTTCTCCAAATTTCATACAGCATCTCGTGTGTGCATGTGTGTATGCATGTTTGTGTTCATGTTATGTGTCTGTGGGTGCGTCTGTGGGAGCACACGAAGCCACAGGTTGATGTTGGGTGTCTATCTTATGCCTTAATTATTCTCCTCCTCCTTTTATTTTATTTTAGAGAGAGAGATAGCGAGAGACAGAGACAGAGAGAATTGGCACCCCAGGGCCTCAGCCATGGCAATCGAGCAATAGGTTCTTGCACCACCTAGTGGGCATGCGCAACCTTGTGCTTGCCTCATGTTTGTGTGTCTGGCTAATGTGGGATCTGGAGAACTGAACATGGGTTCTTAGGCTTTGCAGGCAAGTGCCTTAACCCCTAAGCCATTTCTCCAGCCCCTCCTCCTTTTTTGAGACAGGCTCTCTCTCTGAAGCTAGAGCTCATCAATCTGCCTCTGACTCCCTGGCCCTGGGGCGACAGGTGTGCCCCCTACACCTGGCTTTTACATGGGTGCTGGGGATCCAAACTCAGGGCCCTGTGTTTATACAAGCATTTTACCCACTGAGCCATCTCTCCAGCCCTCACATAGCATCTCTTAGAGTCCAACTGTAGCATACTCAAGAACACAATTAGGTGCTGGTGAAAGAATCTTCATTCCGGGGCCCTATTTACCCAGGATTCAAGTTCAGGGGACCTGGAGTAGGGTCTGCAATGTGCATTCTTAGTAGGTGCTTGGAATATTCAGAGACAGCATGTCCTCACACTGGCCTTGAGAAGTGTTGGCCCAGAAGGCTGCATTTCTGGGCAGAGGGAGGCCTTGACTGTCTCCTCGCTGGACCAGACCCTGCCAGGAAGTCGGGTAGACTGGCCGTCATCAAGATAACACTGCAAGTGCAGTGACGAGGCCTATGTCAGCTTATTAAGTTCGAATGTTTTTATAAGCAACTTATTCGTTCCAAAAATCAGGTTGTAATAGATTCTGGAGGGAGCCTTTGAGTTGGCTCGTCAGAAATAATTGTCAGTGTCAATTTGGGTACATGCAGCGGGGCCTATAATGGCAGGGCACAAGTTTTTGTAGGTGATCAGATGACTAACTACACTGGGCTTCCATGGGGTCCTGCGGTGTGTTCCGTGTTCTCATATCATCTGCAATGCAGCATGCCAACTGTATGCTAAAAGTCCTGTGTCCATCTTAACAGTGTCTCTGAGGCGTTTTCTTTCTCTCCCACAGAGTTCAGAGCCTCCCCTGAGGAATGGGACTGAATCACTGTGAAATTAACTCTTCAGGTGTTTGCCTATCAGGACTGGATGAGGGGCTCTCAATTACTTACAAATTGTAGATTCAGCGCTCTGTGGGATATGTATGTAAATTGTGGCCTCATACTTCACCTGATCCTAAAATGGCATAGGCTTTATGCAAAACTAGTTCAGAATGGATCCCTGCTGCCTTCATTCAGGTCACTGATAAAGTAATTAAGAACAACAAACTTTTCTCAAGGCTCATTCATTGGTCTTTTAACATACAGAAAGGATTTCTTTTTTTTTTGTGGAATAATCTATCAAATATCATCATATATCCCAGCTACTCATGTTTCTCAAAGACTAACTCTCAAAGCCTGCCAGTGTTAAAATCTAAAAGAAATGTCCTTTGTCAGGCCAAAATTCAATTTAAGTGGTGTAAAATGGTACTTTGGGGGCCTTAATGTGCATTTAAGTAACAGTGCAATAATTAGATAATTTGGATGCTTCTCTGCCTGTCTCAGGAGTGACTACCACGTGGATGATGTAATGTTAACATCCTCTGGTGGGATAGACATGACACTCTGATGAGTCCATGGGATGGACACCGTCAGAAAGCAAGTCTCAACTACACAAAAGTTAAATTACTGCAGTTGGCCAAGATTTCTCTGAGATGACATTTTTCTCCCCTCTAACATCTATGTGGTTCTTGATGAACAACTCATTCAGACTCAAATAAGATAATGAAGGTGAAAGTTCTGAGTACCAGGTGACACTTCAGTCATTTTAAAGTGTATTTCTGTGGATCTTCATTCATATCCATGGTGGCTTCCACCTTAGTGGGCTCACCAGAGATTTTATGCAAAATCTGAAACTCTCCAGGCTTTTTAAATTAGACAGGCAGCCAACCAGTAAGACTCAACCTTAAATTTTATTTTATTTTTTCCAATCGAAAATATCTTCTTTTGCCCAGAACTCTGGGGATTGCAACCCAGAAAATATGTCTGAGTGCTTGAGCAGTTCTTATGAATGACCTTGGCCTTGCATTAAGGTGAGTGATTCTCCACTGGGATGGATCATCTCTCTGTCCTTCGGGGAATTTAATGTTTTTGCTTTACTCAGCGGGGAAGGGTACTCCTGACAACAGCAGGCATTTATTGGGGTGCTGAGTATCTTCTACTTTATGATACATAAGACAGTTTTCTCCCACCCCAGGTTGCCAAAGAATGATCTGACCCCCAACTGTCCAGAATGCTAAGGTTGAGAATTCCAGGTTGCCCAGGACTACTCTGGGTGTGATTCTGGGCTGGTATTCCATAAATGAGAAGCAGCCAGGTTTCTTTTTCTTTTTTTCTTTTTTTGGAAGAACTTCAGTTTTGCATCTGGCATCAAAGCCTCAGAGACTCTTTGTTAATTGCCCCTGACTTTTTTAAAATAAATTTTTAAATTTTTATTTTTTAGAGAGAGCCAGAGCCAGACCAAGACCCAGAGTGAAAGCGAGCAGGGGAGGGAGGGAGAGAGAGAGAGAGAGAGAGAATTGGTGTGCTAGGACCTCAGCAACTGCAATAGAATTCCAGACACTTGCGCCACTTACTTAGTGGGCATGTGCAAAATTATGCTTGCCTCACCTTTCTGTGTCTGGCTTACATTGGATCTAGAGAGAGATAGAACATGGGTCCTTAGGCTTTGCAAGCAAGTGCCTTAACCAATGAGCCATCTCTCCAGCCCACCCCTGACTTTGATACTGAGGTCTTTGTCAGGAATGTCAACTCTAAAGTCAACTAGGACTTGGTGAAGATTAATTGAGGTTCAATTTGAAAGGCACAGACCAAGAGAAATTTTGTCTATTTGTTCTTCTTGTAGCTCTGTGTTGTTTTTGCTGTATTCAGTGGTTGTTGCAAGCTCACTATATATGCACTATTACCTTGGTTTTCCAGAAATTTCCAAATTGAAATACTGCAGCGATAAGCTTCTGAAGTAGGCTGAGTTAATGGAAGGAAACTGTATGGTATCATGTATGAATGAAGTATGAAGTGTTTTTCTCATTGTTGAGACAAAATACCTGAAATAGATAAGATAAGGAAGAAGAAACAGATTTTGGTTTATGGTTTCAGAGGTTATAGCCCATCGTGGCTGGGAAAGGAAGCAGAGCAGCTTGGTCACTGTGGTGAGTTTAGAGCTGGTCACATCGTGGTGACTGGCCAGAAAACAAGAGCAATTCAGCAGCCAAAATGAAAACCTTCCCTTATTAAGTTGATTACCTGGAGATTTTGTCATATTTTGTCATAGCAACCCAAAGCTCATGAACACACGTAACTGTGCATGAGACAAGTACCCAAGACTCCAGTTTCACCTTCCAGGAAAATAGCAGAGATGGTGGCTGGCAGTTTTCCCCTTCCTTTCTCCCTCTCTCCCTCTCTCCCTTCCTCCCTCCCTCCCTTCCTTCCTTCCTGACCTTTTTTTTTTTTTGAGGTAGTATCTCACTCTAGCCCAGGCTGACCTAGAACTCACTCTGTAGTCCCAGGCTGGCCTGAAACTCCCATCAATCCTCCTACTTCTGCCTCCAGAATTGCCAGGAGAACAAGGATGTGTGCCATGACACCCAGCTTCAGTTTTCTTAACCTGTGACCATTTTCTGGAAATTTTGAATGATAGCATATGTTAAGACCTGGCCATGACCAGTTCCATGAGGAGCCAGGATGGGTTGAAGGGGACATGGAGAGGGTGCGCTGAAACCAGTGGTGGAGGTGACAGCTTCCCTTATCCTTCATTTTTTTTTTTAATATAAATGTGACAGCAATCCTGTCTTCTTGGAATCTAGTACCTGGAAAATAAATGAACCTCTATTCGGTTGAACTTGATGGCTTCCTTTTTCTCAGAAGCCGGTGTGAGCTAATAGAAAGCCTGATGGAGCGCTCAGTGGCAGTGACTAATTAAACCCAGATGCTCGCCTCTTAATTAGTTTTGATCTGTCTTTTACCTTGAATTTTCCTATATGATTTAATAATGTAAGACAACTCACCTCCTCCAGGATGTGAGCAGGGGAGAAATGATAAATAAATGACAGGTAAAAGAGAGAGAGAGAGAGAGAGAGAGAGAGAGAGAGAGAGAGAGAGAGAAAGTTTTAAAGTTAATGGCTTTTTAATAACATTCTAACATAGAACATTTGCTATCTGTGATCTGGGTAAGTAAATGATAGAAGCTTTGGGGTATTCTTAGTTTGCTAAGGCATCCCATAGACACCCATGGTTGCCTCAGTTTTTCTTTATCTCTTGTCTGCCTTGTTTGTCAGTCGTGAACTTGACATTCAGTGTCATCCTCCACTGCCCACACTGAAGTACGGTTCATCCCTTCTGCAATTCTACTTCTATTCTTGCCCAAGGCTATAGCACCTTTTAAAGTAATTCCTTCTAACAGATTTTTTTTTCCAAAAAAAAAATGTGCCTACTGGTGGTCCCTAAGCTGCTATAGAGCAGACCGGGCATCAGGGAGGAAGTTCTCTTGTGTTTTCAGTTCTCTGACTGGCTTTAAAGGTGCCCGTGGCTCGCCTGCCTGTCCTTAACATCTGTCGCTGCTCTGAGTCACCTCTTCCATTCGTTCTGGATCTACCTACCGCAAGGAACCTTAGCGACCAAGCGTGTTACCCCATTGGGTAACCGAATTAGCTTTTCTTGTTGCTTAGTGACAAAATGCTCTACAGAAACAGTTTAAGGGAGGAGAGATTTATTGTGACTCACCGCTCACAGTTAAAGAGACAAGCAGTGGAAGCTTGGGGTGCAGTTTATTCACATCTCTGTTGGATCAGGAAACCAGAAGCGAGCATCACTCACCTTCAGGGACCATCCTCAGTGACCCATTTCTGCCAGATAGACCACAGTCTCAAAACAGCGCCACCAGCTGGGGCTTATTCGTTCAAACATATGAGCTGGTGGGGGGACATTAACATTCACTCCACAACAGTAACAAAATCAAGGTCCCCAGTGCAGGGAAGTCATGGAAATTCTCTTTTTAGAGTGCCTTTCCTATGTGATTTCATGATCCTAATCCCAAAACCATTTAAAATGAGTTCCAGGCATTGTTATTTAACAGAACAAAGTCACACTAAGTTGGGAGCATATTGTTAGAATTTATGAACAGTTCACCTCAAGTGTCCTAAAGTATAATCTTTCACCAGACACATAGAAATGATTTTCTAAGTCAATGATTTCTGAAATAAATATACCTATAGCTATAATAGATATTACATATAAAATATTAGCAAAATAACATTTTTAATTTTTCTAATATTTATTTATTTATTTGAGAGAGAATTAGAGAGAGAAAGATGCAGGGAAAGACAGAGAGAAAGAGAGAGAGAGAGAATGGGTTCGCCACCAGCTACTGCAAATGAACTCCAGACTCATGTGCCATCTTGTGAATTTGGCTTTACGTGGGTAGTGGAGAATGGAATGCTTAGGCTTTGAAGGCAAGCACCTTAACCGCTCAGCAATCTCTTCAGCCCGCAAAGTAGCTTTTATAATCAAGCTTTGATGCAATGAAGGATGCCAGATGAATTTATTGGACATTTAATCCCACTTGTTTGTTTCTCAAATGCTTTCTTCTCCATTCTAATGATTATGTATAATTATATATAAATATAATTAAATTATATATAATTTTTAGGTTTTCTTCCAAAACAAAATCTTACAAGCAAACATCTCTTTATTGTATTCTCTTTTTGTATGCAAATTGTTGTAGTCAGTTTCACATTGCAGGAATAAACATCCAAAACCAGACCCAGTTTTTGGGAAGAAGGGATTTATTTCAAACTTACAGATCCTGGAGGAGTGTTATCAAATGGCAGAAGAAGCTGGCTCCCATTCATAAACGCAAGCAGAGAGACACCACCAAACAGCCACCAACAAGCACAGCCAGAGCTCAGAACCTCTCTGCATCCCTGAAGCTGGAATTCAGATCCCCCCCAATGGCATGCTCCCCCCACCCCCAGCAGGAGTCTACCTGCCAGGGGCTAAAGCTGTGAACTCAATTCTAAGAAAACATCTGAGCCCACGGGAGGACAGTCCCTCAAGCTATCACACATATGTATACGTGCATGTATGTTTGCATGTGTGTGGGCATGTGTGTATGTGAGTGCACATGCACATGTGTACACATATGTGTGAGGTCCAGAGATAGACATTGGCATCTTCCTCAATCACATATACCTTATTTTGGAGACGAGGTCTCTCACTGAACCTGTAAGCTAGCCAGTTAGGCCCAAGGGTCCTCCTGGCTCTGCCTTCTCAGTGCTGGGATTACAGGCATGTGCTACAATGCCTGGCATTCTACATGCCTGCTTGGGATCCAGAGTTCAGTCCTTGTGCAACAAGGGCTTTATTGAATACATCTCCCCAGCACCCCCTATGGTTACCCTTGACTAATTTTGGTCATTGCATGCACTCTAAGTTACCCCTTTCTTTGTTACCAGTTATTTTCAGTTGAGATGAACCTTGTAGCCTGCACATAGGATTACAGCAGATATCTAAAAATATAGCATTTCTGAAAATAAGTGGTTTTAAGGAACTTCAGGGCACTCCTCATATTGCACATGGGTGTTTTCTAAATAAAAGTTGGTAATTACTGAATGCAAGAGGGGCTTTAAGTCCACTTCATGGGTCAAAAACACAGCCTTGGAGTCAGTCTTCAGGGTTCAAAGCCCAAGCCCATACCCTTCTACATTTGTGACCTTGGAGATGTTCTTAGCGTCTCTGAGCCTCACTTTAAGTCCAAGATAGATGAATATAGTATAGTACTACATTGCATATAGCATCATTCATTAAATCTGAATATTATTATTAGGTGAATCCATATAAAAGGTCTGATACTTTTCACCTATAAAAAGGTAATGCAGTGTGACTGAGCGTGCTGTATTTTTATTTAAAGTGTTCTCTATCTGGGAGTTCTTGATTCCTGGCTGGACAGCCTGGACCAGGCTGGCTGTGGGGAAGGCAAAGGGGGAAAAACTGTGTTGACTCACTCCGCCTCTTCAAAACTCTCCCCAGGGGTTCTCCTTCAGCCTTCATCTGCTGCATGATACACATTCTGATGATACCCAGCTTGGCAATCAGGCTTGTCTCTTGTAAGGAAGCCTTCTAAGGCCCTCATATATGTATTCACATAGACAAATATTTTTATAAAACTTACAACTTAAGATATTTCTATCTCAGTCAAAACCACTATCTCTTGCAGTCCAACTTCTCATACTTCCTCTCAGCACACTGGAGTGAGCCTGGGTAATTCTGAGACGATATAAAATGAAGGTAAGATGAGAATACATTTACTTTGGGCTTAGTAACTTCCATGTGTGAGCAGATGCTGCTAGCTGTCCAAGTACGGAAACAACTTTCGGGAATCCTAAGCAATAGGTGCTGGGTCACATCACCTTCAGCAGGAGCATGGTCTCCCTCACTCATTTCTGAAGTGTGTGTTGGCAGTGATGGTGAAACACAGGCTAAAATATGAAGCTTGCTAGGATTTGAGTATTATTCCCAAAATTTTGCATGTTGGAATTCGCAAGGCAGCAGTCTTGGGAGGTGGGGTCTGGTGGGAGTTGTGTAGGTTGTGGTGGGAAAATGGAACCCTCGTGAATTGATTAATATCATTATTTCTGGAATGGGTAAGTCACGGGTAAGGCAGATGTTATAAAGCAGGTCCTTTCCTTTCTCATTGCCTCTTTCCTGTGGACTCACTCGTCTCTTCACTTTCCCAGCACATTATGAAATAGCACGAAGGCCCTTGACAGACTCTGCCTCTATGCCCTTGGGATTCCGTGCTTTAAGAAAGATGATCCAAGTAAATGTAAACTAACTTCTTTCATATATATATATATATATATATATATATATATATATATATATATATATATGAATGAAGTATATATATATATCCCATCTTTCTGTGGAATTCTGGTTTTACTTTACTAGAAAACAGAGCAAATATTAAGACAGAGCCAGATGCCACTTTGTTGAAATCTCATCAGTTGTCTGACACTGTATATGAAGATAAGTTTCTTATCAAGGCCTAGTCAAATGGGAGTCCTGGCTCATCAGGAATGCATTTGGTTTTTGTCTGTTGTTTGTTTATTTGAGACCTTGTCTCCCCATGTAGACCAGCCTTGCCTCAAACCCATAATCCTTCTGCCTCCACCTCCCATGCGCTTCAGTTACAAGAGGGCATCACCATACCAGACTACGGATATATTTGTTGATGCAGCATGCATGAAATGTGCTAGAGAAGAGACTGAATATCTTTCCATTATCTGCATAGAATATATTAAAGCATTTTGTGTTATAGAGTGGTAAACAAAAACACCCAGTGACAGTAGCAGAAGAGGAAGAGCAGGAGGAGGAAGAGGGGAAGGAATAAGGAGGAGGAGAAGGGGGAAGAGGAAAAGGAAGAAAGAAGGAGGAGGAGGCGAAGAAGAAGGAACAGGCTGTAGGAGTTACCTTCTCAGTGCTGGAACAAAACACCTGACCAGGAGCAGCCCATGCAAGGACAGTTTATTTCGACTCAGGTTTTGAGGGTAAGTTGCATCATGGTGGGGGAAACATGGCAAGAGCAGATAGCCAGTGGGTTTTATATCTCCACAGCAGCTCAAAGGAAGTAGTCTGAGTATTGGCTTTGGAGTTGGATTATATTACCCCGAAGCCCAACTCCAGTGACACATATCCTCTAGCAAGGCTCCACCTCTTGAAGGCCCCATAACTCTGCCAAATCACCACCAGTGAGGAACCAAGTATTCAAAAGACATGAGCCTACTGGGGACATTTCTTTCAAATCACCACAGAGGCGAAGAAAAAGATAACTACAGTGCTAAGCCAGTATTTAGTTAATAATAACACGCTTTTGTTGGATATGTTTGCTGTGTGGTGAATTTGTTGGCTTAAATTGTATAATTTGTTAAGAGTTCTTTTTCCCAATCATATGTAAATATATTTCAATAACACTTGTTTTTATAATTTTGAATTCTGGTTTTTTTTTTTTTTTTTTTTTTTTTGGTTTTTCAAGGTAGGGTCTCACTCTAACCCAGGCTGACCTGGAATTCACTTATATTCTCAGGATGGCCCTGAACTTATGGTGATCCTCCTACATCTGCCTCCCGAGCGCTGGGATTACAGGTGAGCACCACCACGCCTGGCTGAATTCTTTTTTCTTTAAAAAGAACCTATGAGTGGAAAGTGTACTAGCCATTAAAACTAGACTGTACCATGCCCTTTGACTATTTATCTTATGACCTGGTTGCTCTTGGTAGCATCCAACCAATTCTTTCTGTCATATTCAGGCCACTTTAAAATAGAACCATAAAGTGAATATTATTTTAAGAGGCTCTTGGTTCACAGGAAAATGAATGGCGGTGATAGATAAAGGAAGGGGTGTCTAGCCTCACCCCATGTTGCAGTACCTTCTTGTGGCTGGGACAAAATATGGAAAAGAAGGAAATTATGCAAGGAAGAAGTTTATTTCAGGGTTAAAGTTTCAAGGTGAAGTTTTATCATGGTGGAGAAAGCATGGCAGAGCAGAGGCTGGCTATCACATATTACCACATAAACTGGGAGGTGACAGCTAGCTAGCAAACTCCCAACGGGGCTGGACTAATGAACTTCAAGTCTTGCTCCCGGCGATACACCTCCTCCACACCTGCTCCAGCAAAAATTTACCTCCCAAAGACTTCACCAGCTGGAATCAAGTATAAGGCTTAATCACAAACACATGAGGCTAAGGGAAACATTTCACATGAAACCACTACACCCTGTCTGGTATGCAGTAGTTTTGCCTCTCTCTCTCCCTCTCTCTCTCTCTCTCTCTCTCTCTCTGTGTGTGTGTGTGTGTGTGTACATCTTGGTATCAATGGAGGGATATTAAAAATTTATTCATTTATTGATTCATGAGAGAGAGAGAGATGAGTGGGCCAGGACCTCTTGCCAGTGCAAACTCCAGATGCACGTGCCACTTTGGCTACTGGGAAATCAAACGTGGGCTGTCAGGCTTTGCAAGCAAGTGCCTTTAACCACGAAGCCATGCCCCTAGCCTAACAATGCATTCTTAATTCTGCAAAACCTCTGTTTTATTAATGTTCAGATGCATTATTGACCTTTTATTCTAATGTAAGTGTATCCGGTTCTATTATAAGTAAGAGCCTCTTGACGATTGTTGACTATCATTTTATTTATTTAATACAGAGTCTTTGTGAACTTGTTTCTTAATTTATTCATAGGATGCTGAAAATGTCATAAGTAATGACATTATTTGTATGTGGAGCATGCTGTTAGGCCTGGACCTGTGTCACAGTTGTAGAGAATTGCTACAATTCCCAAGCAGCTCTGTTTCCCAGAACCCCTCTTGTTATTTGTTATTTGAGATTATATTTATTTATCTTACTTGATCTAAACACATTTCAACCTCATTTTGTATGGGCACTCTTCATAAGATGAAAATTTATGTAATGTTATTGCAAAAGAGCCATCACGGCAGTTTTGGGGGTTTTTAAATGGCTAGTCTAAATAAGGTATAACTGGAGAGGGCTGAGTGACCTTGAATTCTGTGAGCCTCATCCACCATGGGTTCAAACAGCACTTGTGATGCTAATAAAAAAATCGGGCAGTCCAGTGCTCCACGTTTGAATGTTTAAATATTTGCTCTTGCGGGACAGATGACCCAGTTCCTCTTATGCCTTTACTACCAGACATAACAAAATGACACGAGCTGGTGGTTATTGCAAATCATATGACTCTTGAAATGACATTTCCTGACATTGCCTTCCATTGTGTGAGTCTTACAGAGCTGTCCGTAAATTATGCAAATTGTGTCATAAAGAGGAAACAACATAACAAGAGCGTGTCAGTGTCCATCAAGACGATTGTACCCAGAAAGAGAAACAACTCTGAAATTTGATTTCATCCATTCATTATTGGCAACATGCTTTTAGAGAAAGGAGGTGTTCCTAGCTGTATGTTCTAGAACATAGGCTTCAGTCTATCCAATATACATATATATTCATTGAATGGTTGGAATAGAGCTGTGTTTTGAATTCCCAAGTCTTCCTGGGGTCCTTGCTATACATTCAACACCATGGGGACAGGAGTCAGTGGGTACTGGGGTTATTCCCTTCAGATAGCAGGTTCTCTTCCTCCACCAGTCTCCTCCCGTGCTAGGTGTTGAACCCAGGGCCTCATGGATACAAGGCAAGCTCTCCACCACTAAGCCTTATTCCCAGCCCGGAAAGCACCTGTCTCAAAAGTGATGGGGGTAAGCAGTGGACAGATGTTTGAGTAGTAGAAGTTTCCCATGCATAAGAAATGCAGCTGGCTGAGGGGTCAGAGAGAGAGAGACAGAGGATCCTCAGGGAAAGTTCTCTGAGAAGTCTTCTCTGAGGTGTTCTTGTCAGGCTAGGGACTTCTGTGCAGAGTGGGAGAAGTCGTGTGAGGTTCTGAGCACAGATGGGACAAACAGTGGGTGCAAAGGCTTTGGTGTGGCAATTGACCATGGCCTGTGGCCCAAGAATAGTGAAGGACCACGTGACTGGAATTGGTCTAGGGATGGGTTAATGATGCTGGAGACAGCAGGGTAGGGTATCCAGGTGGGCAGGGTCATGCTTTGCTATCCAGTATAAATAGAAACTGTAGGAGTTGGAGCAGCAATTGAATGTCTGTGTCTTCTGGGAATCCATCCCCAAATGGAATGGCTTAAAACAGCCACCACACATTTAGTTCATGTGTCTCTGGTCAGCAATCTGGGCTGAAGGTGACAGGCAGTGTGATGGCTTATATTGATTGTCAACTTGACAGAACCACCTAGGAAGTGAGCCTCTAGGCATGCCCGTGAGAGAGATATCTTGATTAAGTTAATTGAGGTGGGAAGACCCATCTTAAAGGTGAGCTGCACAATTCTTTGGGTCTGGGTTGTATAAAAAGGAGAGAACTGTCTGGGCGTGGTGGCGAAAGCCTTTAATCCTGGCACTCGGGAGGCAGAGGTAGGAGGATTGCCATGAGTTTGAGGCCACCCTGAGACTACATAGTGAATTCCAGGTCAGCCTGAGCTACAGTGAGACCCTACATCAAAAATAAATAATAATAAAAAAAAAAACAAGGAGAGAGCTGGCTGAGCACCAACGTTCATCACCCTTGCTTTTTATTTATTTATTTATTTATTTATTTATTTATTTATTTATTTGAGAGAGCAAGAGAGGGAAAGAGGCAGACACACACACACACACACACACACACACACAGAGAGAGAGAGAGAGAGAGAGAGAGAGAGAGAGGGAGGGAGAGAGAGAGAGAGAGAGGGAGAAAAAGAGAATGGACGAACCAGGGCCTCCAGCCACTGCAAACGAACTCCAGATGCGTGTGCCCCTTCTGCATCTGGCTTATGTGGGTCCTGGTGAGTTGAATCGAGGTTCTTTGGCTTTGCAGGCAAATGCCTTAGCTGCTAAGAGATCCCTCCAGCCCCGTCCCTGCTTCTTGACTGCAGAAGCAATATGACCAGCTGCTTCGTGTTCCTGCCACCATGCCTTCCCCATCATGATCGACTGTGACCGAGAGTTGTAAGCCGAAATACACCCTTCTTTCCTAAGTTGCCTTTGCCAGGTGTTTGGCTCACAGCAGTGAGAAAGTAACCAATACTATGTGTAGTGTCTGCTTAGACACTTAGAAACTTCAGAAGAACAAAGGACTGAGGGACTATGGTGTGGTTGGAGGCTTTACAGAGGAGCTAAGGGTCCAGCTGTCTCCAGAAATGTGGTTCATTTGGGATATGGGTGCAAGATCAAGGTGTGAATACATGTGTGGCAAGAGAGCATCAGACCTGAGCAGTCGCCTGCTGATGAGTGACGCAAGGACGGCTGAGCACAGCCAGGCTCTGGAAGCACTGAATGGCAAGAGGATTTGGGGTGTGAGGTCGAAGTGATCACAGGAGACACCCAGCCATGAAAGTAAGGTGCAGTGGGAAATCCCCCAGGATTAGCAGTGCAGAAACTCTGCCCCCGGAGCTTGTGCTAGATGACAGGGCTGTGAGGGCTGGGCACTCTTCACGGTCAGGAGAGTGTGGCACTGGCATGGGCCACCTGGAGTGATGTGGGAGGGTCAGAAGGTGGCTGAGCCACTGAGCCTTTGAGGTGAGGAGGAAGGATTTGTGGAAAGTGATTCCATAGCAGCATCTCCCCAAGGGGTTTACCTGTTCCAAAGTCGAATGGTGCCTATGGCTACGCTCCACGCTAGGGCACGTTCAGAAAAAAGAAACGGTTCCAGGTATTTTGGTAGAAAAAGATGCAGTGTGGGATAGTTTGTTTTGAGAGAAGCAGAGGTTGTATGGTGTCCAGTCCATGTGCTGGTCACCCTAAGCCTCCTCTGTCTGCCAAAGCCCTTGTTTGGTGCACGGACATGATGAGGTCGAGGACAGCTTCTCTTTTGTTGTCTCGTCTGCATGAATGCGCTTGTCACAGACACCTTCTTGTTGCTGGAACCCCCCCACCCCAAAAAAAATTCAACCAGAAGAAGCTTATGGAAGGAAAGGGCTTACAGTTTTAAGAAGTTTCATCATGGCTGGGAAAGCAAGGCAGGAGCAGACCCCAGCATCACAGCTTCCCATCAGCAGGAAGGAATGGAGGGAGGGAGGCAGGGAGGAAGGAAGGAGAGAGATTGAGCTGAGTGGGGCAGGTGGGGCTGGGCTACCAGCTAGAGCTTAAGTGTGAGGCTCAATTGCAGACACATGAGACTATGGGGACATTTCACATTCAAACCACCATGCTCTTCCTCGGCAGAATCTGACCAGATCCTCCAAGACAGAGGTCTTTTTAAAATATATTTCTAAAAATGTTTATTTGAGAAGTGCAGAGTGAGACAGAGAGAATGAGCACCCCAGCACCTCCTGCCACTCAACGTGAAGTCCAGGTATATGTGCCGCGTTACACATCTGGTTTTATGTGGGTATTGGGAAACTGAACCCAGGACCGTCAGGCTTTGCAAGCAAGTGCCTTTAACCACCGAGCCATCTCCCCAGCCCTAAGACAGAGCTCTTAGACCAGCAATTTGCAATATAGTAGAGAGTGTGGGAGGATCAAGTTGTTATGGACAATTAGCACCAGAGGTCCCCCCCCCCCCCATTGCTTTAATTCCTGCGGAAATCCTGGTCCTGTTTTATAAGATTCCATTTAGAAAGGCAGTTGCAGAGATGAACTTTAAAGACGAGTTACCATTGCTTCTTGTTTCCAAGGCTGGGTAGACTTGCCTGTACCCACCTTATGTACTTTTTAGTATGCACATATCTGTATATCCATGTATGTGTTAAATTATCGGTACGAAGGCCTAACTTCTTAGTTCACTGTATCCCAGCCGCTTCATGCGTGCCTGTGTGCGGCGTGTGCAGGTTCTACCTCTTAGCACCCATCCGGGCTGCTCGCCCCCCATCCTCAGCAGTCTTTCACCTGCGTGGCAACATCGCGACACCCTCAGAGGTGAGACGCCTGCAGCTCACAGTATTTCAAAGTGCTCATTAGGCCAGCTCTGCCTTTCCTTTGTTCTAAGTGCTTCGGTGATACGAGAATGGGGAAAGAAACCAAGGAGAGAAGACACTAAAGAAAGTTAAAACCAAGGCTCCTCTGAAGCCAGACAGTGGCGGGATTTCTGGGGTGGCTTCCCGAGTTTGCTCTGCTGTCATGCATGGCGGGGAATGCTCTGTGGTGCCCCAGTAACCCTGACTTCTCTATCCCCCCGATACTGCAAATATTTACCAGGGGTTTATTGCCTGCCCAAGATAATGCTAGAATTAGAAGATGAAAGCATGAGGTCTTGACTCTCAAAGCCTCAGTCAAATGTGGGAAATAGATATGTCAATAAACAATTACAATATAGCATGGGGTCTGCCTAGCAGGATCTCAGATTTACAAATATTTAAAGGGGAAGTTTTGCCTTCTGGCTTCGGTAAGGGTCTTTCCTGCAAGTTCTCATCCACCTTACTTTGTGGTGTGCTCATGTGTCTTTCTGTGTGCTGAGCTTTAACTAGCTAGACATCTCAATCCAGCCAGTGAGTCTGAGGATTAGATGAATTCATAAACTAAATGTATATAGTACTAGCTAGCTTTTGAATCTCACTCTCTTCAGGCATTAATGATCTCTGACAGTAATTTATTTTCTCTCAGATGAGTGTACTATTTTAGTTTTCTCCAATTCACTGTGAACTATTCCAACCTGGCACGTGTATATGGTGGTGAGGAGTTGACTCATTCACGATCTTGTGGAGCTGGAGAAGAAGCATGGTAACTGGTCCCTTCGCTGCCCTTTAAAGTTCCCCAGACTGGGCTGGAGAGGTGGCTTAGAGGTTAAGGCACCTGCCTGCGAAGCCTAAGGACCCAAGTTCGATTCTCCAGTGCTCGCGTAAGCTAGATGCACAAGGTATGCCAGATGCAGGCATCTGGAATTCATTTGCAGTGGCTAGGGGCCCTGATGTGCCCATTCACCCCCCTCTTCTCTCTCTGCCTCTCTCTCTCTCTCAAAATAAAGAAATAAAAGATTTTTTTAAAGTTTCCTGGACTGTGCTTGCAATGCCTTCTGCACACCTGCCCTTGGAGGGTGGGGATGGGCTGCTGGTGGCCTCCGTTCCGGGCCCTGTGTCCTCTGCGGCCTGGCCTCCCCTTCAGACACTGCAGTCCCATCCTGAGGCTAGTGGACCAGGCTGCCAGGAAGCCCGAGTCTGTGCTGACTTGCCCACGCCCTTTCCACATTGGCATTTTCCTATCCACTCCCCTCAGTGGCAAGTACCACCTGCCATTTCCAGTTGTCGTTGGGACTGGGGCTGTGTACTCTCCCACACGCAGGCAGAGGACGCCTGAGGATGCGCACCCAAGCCCTGTCTCCCGCATGAAAGCATGCTGCGTTTGCACTAAGTGTGCCCACAGAGTGTTACTAATGGGCCAGTGGGCCCAGCAAATCTCTCTTGAATTCCAGGGAGGCACTGGAGCCTAAACACAACCTGTGACTCTCTCTCCAGCCCGGGCCTCTAACCCCACCTCGTAAGTGGGATGTCAGGACGCGCCGATCACTTGTTTTCGGGCAGGAAAGGACTAGATTTCCACTCCCTTTTCTCCCCGGTGAGGCCGCGTCCTTTGTCACTTGTCACGTGTTCTTTCTTGCTTGGAGAGCTAAGCTTTACTGGCTTCACTTAGGTGGTGGATAGTGTGTGTGGAGGGGAACAAGCTTACAGACTAAAGGCCTATGTCAGGACCTTGAAATAAATTTTTATTATTTGCATGTGCCCCTGGGTGTGGAATGTGTTCATGTGTTTACGGATGTTCACATGTGTATTGGCATATGAGCAGATGCAGATGCACATGTGTATGCATGCGTTATCAAGGTCAGATGTCCACACCGGGTGTCTTCCTCAATTGCTTTCTACCTGTTTTTAAAAAAATGAATCAGGGGTCTCTCATTGAATCTAAAAATCACCTACCAGGATACACAGCTGGCTAGCAAGCCCTGGTGATCCTCTTGTCTTCGCCTCACCAGTGCCTGGATTTTACACGCATGGCGGGGATTTGAACACAGGTCCTCATGCTTACACAGCAAGCACGTTACCCATTAAACCATCCCTCATCCCTACCAAGAACTTTCTAATTCTGTCTGATGACTTTAAGGACCATCTATACTCTATAGACACCTGAGTGAATTTCTATATCCTAAGTCTCTGCTCTCATCAAATAGTATTATATAGGGCTACATTTTTACTGTTTGCTCCTAGGTATTTACATTTTTAATTTATGACTCTCCACATAACATGCTTCATAGATCCTAATTCTCTTGGAGACTTACCTACTTCAATAAAAGGCATCACCATTAAAAACAACAAACCACAAAAATGTAATGCCAAGCCTGGTGGCACATGTCTTGAATCCCAGCACTTGGGAGGCTGAGGTCAGCTTGAGCTAGAGTGAGACCCTGCTTCAAAAAAAAAAAAAAAAAAAAAAAACACCAAAAATATTTAAAAAATGGACCAATAGCAGTATTGTCCTTGGGATATTTGCTCATTAGGACTCTGCAGGAGTTTTATAGAGCTAATATTCCTTTAACTGAGATTTGGAGGATAAATCAGAATTTTCTAAGTAGCCAAGAGTAGGAAGAGCTAAAGTATAAGGAGTTTCAAAGTTATGAGAGGAGAAAAGTTTGGCAAGCTAAGGAGAAGAGCTGCTGGCCTCTGTTATCTTGGAAAACCCTAGAAGAAAGTCTTAGCTGTTGGTGGGAGTAACCTGGCTAGCAAAATGAGCTCTCTTCCAAAACCAGGACATGGCTCCAATTTAACAGGCTCCGAGTCAAAGCATTTGTCTCCCTTCTCTCCAAAGGACACTTTGACAAGAGCAGAGGATGACAATGATAGCTATGCACAAGGAACAAATGAGAAACATCAGAATCGTCTTCTAGGCACTACATTTTATTTTAAAATTGGGTTCCTGGACTGCAACTGAAGAGAAAAAAAAATCATAAATAGGAAAAAGGCTCGAAGGGCTTCGCTGCTGGATGAGCCAGACAGCCCTGCCAGGTTCTCAGCACCCCCTGCTCTGGAGTGGTTCAGCAAGTGTACCACACCCACTTGCAGTGTGGACCTAGTGCACCAGTTTGCTAGACCAACTCACAGAGCAACCCGGGCGGAACAGCCTCATTGCTCACAGATGGGAAAGCGCCAACAGAAGCCCAGGATTCATGGTGAGCTGGTCCAGTAAGGTTCTGGAAACCTTTCATGTGGCTGGAATCTCACTTGTGCGTACCACAGTGGCCTGCAGCCAAGGCACCTGAAAACATTCCAAGCTGGGTTTTCGTATCCTGGGGGCTATTTGGAGTGCTGGGTTACAGTATGACAAGACATCCCGCTCTAGCAGAAAAGAAGGGAGAAGAGAGGCCGGGCATGGTGGCACAAGCCTTTAATCGCAGCACTCTGGAGGCAGAGGTAGGAGGATCGCTGTGAGTTCGAGGCCACCCTGAGACTCCTTAGTGAATTCCAGGTCAGCCTGGGTAGAATGAGACCTTACCTTGAAAACCAAGCAAAAAACAGATGGGAGAAGAGGCTGGGCATATCTGTGATGTTCCTCCTCCCAAGATGCTGCATTCTGGTACATTCTGTAGATACTCTCTGACAATTCTGAGCAGGAGTGGGTAGGGCTGGGCTGGCCGAGGGCACCTGTCCTTTGCCCCAGCTGATTGCCCAATGAAGGGATTATTCCAGAGAGAAGTTCTCAACTTCTGTGCTCTGGGGTCCATCTCTTGAATCACTTCTTAACTACAAACAAGTTCCTAATCAGTCATTATCAACACGCATTTATTTTTGTGTTTTTCATTCTCAACACAACCTTCACTCCATCGCTTCTCTTGCTTTCCAGGGCTCTGTGGTCTCTGTTGGCCTCACAGTTCCCTTACCTGATCCTGTCAGGTGTCTCGGCTCAGCGCTGATACACCTGTGCTCGGAACTTTCAGCCGTTCCTAAAACTTTGACCACCTCCTGCTTCCATGCCACAGAGAGCCGTTGAAGAGGTTGAGAGTGATGTTTTCATTTGCTACATCATACAGAAACCAGGAGTGGCTTTTACCTGCAATTGTGTTTTTCTCCAATCCTCAGGCATCCATGGAAAATGGCCTGGGGAATAATGTTCCTGTCTAAGCCCAGTATCTTCAATGTCCTTCCTCACCACCTTCTCCTGACATTTCCCTCTATATGTTCAGTTGGTTGGAATTCCTTTTGCCTCCCCATGACTCTGGAGTTATCAGTGTTTTTGGCAAACTTAACTCATTTACTCTTTCATAGACTTCTTTCTTTCTACCTTTTGATATATTAAGTTTTCCAATTCTTTTTTTTTTTTTTTTTTTTGCTTGCTTTTGTGGTGTGTGTGTCTGTGATGAGATGTGTGTGGTACTTGCTGCAGTGTATGTATGTCTATGTGTGCATTTGTGGCATCCCATGAATTTGCTGGTAGCTGGGGGCACTCATCTGTGGTGGCCAGAGCTAACTGTCAGGTGTCACTTATTCTTTTGTTTGATTTTGAGAGAGAGAGAAAGAGAGAGAGGGAGATAGAATGGGTCTGCCAGGGCGTCTGGCCATTGCAACTGAACTCC